>APFE030427486.1:0-32248 GCA_000404065.3 Pinus taeda
CAGAGTACGGGCCTACTATTGTAGGTTGTGTTTTTTTCTCTTCCTCTCTTAACAGAAAGCAACATTGTAACACGCATACAAATCCCACAACCAAAGCGAACGAACAAGCAAATTGAATTCACAACCAGAAGAGTGACATACAACGAATCAATTGAAAGAAGAATACAGAAACAGAGTGCCAGAGAAACGAATCACAACAGCGGTAATTTTGGACAAACTTTCACACTTTTTCGTAAACAAACAGAGATAGAAAATTTATATTTACATTTCTGTTGTTCCATGCAAGTTAAGTATTACATTGTCCAAAACAAATCAAGTGCCCAGTGTCTGATTGAATGGACAAACCCTAGTCTAGGGTTTGATATCAAGGAAAACCCTCAACCTGAATAGACAGCCAAACTAGAACCGTAACTTAAACTAGACTCACGCCTAAGCCGTGAGAATGAACCCGTTTGTACATAGTAACCAGATAGCGAGGGACAAATACTACAAAAACGAAAAGAAACCCTAGCTGCAAATTGACAAAATTTGGACGACAGAGCCTACCGGCGGAGGGCTGTCTAGTTTGGAGACCAAATTGTGTTAAATCCTCGCACCCATGTCGAATCCTTGACTTGCACAAACTAAACGAGTCACAGTTAGCCTACCCTGCACAGTGTTACCTGAACCGAAGCATAACAAAAGAAAAGGGAAGTGTAGAATACCTGGGCAGGACTGGACCAAGAACCTCACGAAATAAAGCTACAAACAACCAAAAGAAGCCTGAGATAAGAGGAGCAGGTGTTGGTCAGTTACTACAAAAGAAGAGGGCAAGTATAAAGCACAAAGGGACAAGTTACCTGGTTTGTAACCGACAAAATCATTGTGTCGTCACTTTGTATATCAGAACCAGAAGTTAAATGGCTTTCACACCATAGCAGAAGTAAAGAGTATCATCAACGATAGAAAAGGATAATCAGTCGCCCGAGAGACCAGATACCGAATCCAAACAGCAGCAGAATAATAAAAAAAGAATTCACTGTGTAAAAGAATTCGAGCAGACTAACCTCCAAAACCAAGACAAATTCATTCTACAGGAAAAATTCATTTCCAATAGCACAAACAAGTTCAGAAGGCCAACATTCATTTACAGCCATGCCCAAAAACCAAAGTTTGCCGTAAGCGCCAGAATGAGACCACACACTTTGAAAAAAACCCTCGCAGAGTTTCCATAACAGAGCAGAACCCATACAATGACCGGGAAGCATAAACATTTTGTGTAAAAGACCAAACGAGAAGACCAAAACCTGAGGCTGGGTACCGGTAGGTTGGCATTTACGAGCCCATTAATGTTTACAGACTCCAATAAAAATATCTAATATTCATATCTCCAAACAACCCCCAAAACAACAAACCAAATTCACCAACATCATAAGTCCCAGACAGGTGGATAACCAAGGCTACATGGAAGCGTGGCTGGGTCACATCAAAGTTAAAGAATTTTACATTCAGTTGAACTCTTTTTTAATGGATAGTTCAAGAACAAGTTATGTAATTTGTAAATTTTAAAGATTTTGATAGTAAATTGCTAATTATTTTCCCCTTATAATATACCCAATTTTATGAATTTTCTTTTAATTACAAATTTTGGTTTCTTTCATAAATTTAAATTACCTAACACAAATAAAGTTTGTTCAAAGCTGGAGTACATTAATGTCTTTGTTTATTATATCATAACACTTTCTATTACTATGATCCCATATAGATGAAGTAGTTCATAAATGAATTTTTATGGTATTGTCTATTTCTATCTGTTTTGTTTTACACAACTTTTATTTTAATATCAATTTAATTTTTTCTAATTTTTGAATTCTGATTATTTTCTAACATACTTATCATGTTTTCATATATATTTATTTATTTTATCAACTTGATGAACCAAAAAGTTAAATATATTATTAAAAAAATAATATTTCTTTTAAATTATTCATTTTCCCATATCTTTTACCTTGATTCACAAACTTTTATTGGACTAATGGTTCACTTTGGCCCATGAGTGCCTCTATTGCACATTAATACGTAGGTCATGGACAGTGTCAAACATCTAGCTAATAAGGTAACTTCGAGTAATAAAAAAAAACTATCTACATTAATAATACATGAATTTCCAATAGCATTATTGTTATTGAAAATCAAATGAAATATGGCATATTCCGTTAATTAAAATTTCAATGAAATGCCGGACTATGGTTGTTCTACACATGTCTAAATTACCTTTATAACATGACTATAAGTTCCATAATCTGACCGCCAACTTTAATGTTTATTGGTATGATTCATTTATAGAACGTATAATATGTCATATTATTAACCTTCCATAAATGTTTAAGTGTTATGGAATTTACGTCCATACCTCCTCCTTACAACCTTGCATTAATACCTTGGTTGTCGTATGCCTAGGGTTATGGTTCGGCTGCCGAGGAGCCTCCAGCTAGAAACCTTGCGCAGAAATATGAGCTGGTTCTACGGTGCAGATGCCTCTCCCAAATCTCATAGTCATGGTGTTAGATTTTGTTACATTTAATGTCTCGAGGTGATCTCCTAGGTTTATCAAGCCGCAGGTGATAGTCCGTCGAGTCCTCAGATTAATCACTTTTGTCTTTCTCTGTTATGGTTCTTTTCTTGCTGCTTTACCTTGTTGTTGTTAGCCCTTGATCGAGCTGCCTACTTCTGGTAGCCCTCAGAGTTGGTTTTTATCAGTGGTATAACACTAAATGTGCTCATACACAGTCTTTGGTTTAAGAAAGGTTTACAATCATGGATATAATCTCTAGGTAAGTGATAATTTGTTTTAGGCATTAAAATTATATATTTTTGAGTTTAACTGCTTTTCTCTTGCTTTGTCATCGCATGTTAATCTTGTTTCTACCTTGACCGTGGTAGCCCTGATTGGCTATGGTGTGTGTCCTTAGAGTCATACCGAAATGCGATTGTGTCTACTAGTTTCTTGGTGCCCACTACTGGGTATAAGTTTGTTTGCAGAACTAAGCTAGGGATAATAGTTAACTAGACAAAATACTATCCCTCTAATTTATTTTTTTAAATATTTTTCTGCCTAAGGATGAGGGTTTTGATGTAATAACTTAGAGGGACTGGGCCGAATTTAGAGGAGTAATCCTTGTTTCATATTCTTGGTTCAGGTTATGAATTGTAACTTATTTGCCAAGAATGCGATTATATTAAGTCATTCTTCTGTTTCTTTATATATGAGTTATTTTTCTTACTTATTGAGCCATGAGGCATCTTTGCACTCAGAGGAGGGTATCTGGAGCATTATATATGTTTTCAGTAGGATTCGTCTACTTATTCTCTTGTATATAAAGGAAGTGGTGCGATTTTGAATTTTCTTTGTTATATGTTGTCTAAGCATATAGAAGACCCTACAGTTTCTTATAGTTTGGTATGTTTGCTTTTCGACAATTCCTGTTATAGATTTCCTTAGTTTATTTATCGTGAATTCGTATTCGAGCCTCCAATGTCTTTCTGGGGTTACACTAGTTGCTTGGATTCAGTAATTCTGGTTAGTGTTATCCGAGGCTTTGTGCAAATGTATATACAATTTTTTGAAATCTATATTTTCTCCTACCGTTATCTTTTTTTTCTCAAGTTCTAAGTGAATACATGTATAATGTATGTATTCTTGTTAATTCTTCTATGAATGTTGGTCCAGAATTTCTCTGTGTAAGAAAGAATATATATCTACAATTCCTTATACTTGCTAGATAGAATGATAAATACTCAATTACTTCTTAATTTCAAAAACTTTGTCTTATTGATGAATTTATTCTACAGTTCTTTCTGTTCTGGTTTTCCTTTAAGCAGTAAAGAACGACTTCATAATTCTTGTATAGTTTCTTACTACATTATGCTTAGATAGTATTACTCTTATTAGCACCTTTACTACTTCAAGACAAGCATCATGTGTCTGCTATAATCACTTACTGTATTTAAAAAATAAGTTTTGCAGAAGTACTTATCTATCTCAGCTTCTAGATTAATGATCTAAGCCTTTTGTCATTTTTTTGCCTCCCAAACTTGAGATCAGCATATCCTGCAAAGTTTCACCCTGAGCTACCCTCTTCAAGGTAATCTCTTCAAGAATTTCCTTTATTGAATTTGTAGTTCTATCTGGTATTCACCAGATGTAGCCTTACTTGCATTGTTTGTCCTTCCAACACAGTGTTTAGTCTCTACATTCCTTTCTTTTCAGTTCTCTTGTTTTCTTTTCCCGAATCTCAGATCTCCTCATCCTGATTTATGGAATAAATCTCCCCATCCTAACTATTTGAGAACAATTGTTATCCTTTGATAACTCAATTTTACTTTAAGTTAAATTAATTAATTATTGTCACAATTCCATCAATCGACTTATTCAATATAAACATAATTTCTATTTATATAAAACCAAGTTAACTAATATTCAATTTTCCAAGAAAATGCAGTAAAATAAATGTTTACACGTAAATGGGGACATCACATCTCCCCCCAAGACTGAACATCGTCTTGATGTTCTTCTGTCAAAATTAACCTTGGCAATATCTCCCTCATAGTCCTTTCATCCTCCCAGGTAGCCTCATCGGGACCAAAATGTTGTCATTGCACCTTAACTTGGGTGATAACTCGTCTACACAACATTGCTTATCTTCGATCAAGTATACCCATTGGCTTTACTAGGAACTCGCATTCCAGTTCTACCTATAGTTGACAAAATATCCAAAGGATTACTTTAGTTGTTTTAGAAAAGTCCTAAAAAATAAATTTACTTGTTGACATTCCAAACAACGAGCTAAATATTCAACCACTTCCTTTTTCATGCCATGCCAAAAATACTCTTTTCTAAGAGTGGTTATCATTTTCTGATATCCAGGATGGCCGACATATGGAACTTTGTGGTATTCACCTAGAATTAATTCCTTAATGGCTTTTATTTTTGGTACATACATCCTTTTCCTGTAAATCAGCAAACTGTCTTGATTTACTTCATACTCGAGTTGTTGTTATTTTCTGTTCGAAATTGTTATTTGCTACCACACAGTTTGATACTCGGGGTCTTGCAATGTTGCATCCTTAACTTGCTCCTTCAATGTGTTTTGCACTTCACTGAATGATATTTCATATAAACAGCTAGCTTTTCTACTTAATGCATCTGCTACACAATTCTCTTTACCTTTTATATGCTTGATATCATAGTTGAATCCACTCATAAAATCGACCCAATGAGCTTGTCTGGCATTCAATGTGGGATGCTTAAAATAATTAGTCAGGCTGTGATGGTCAATCATTAGTAGAAATTTCTTACCCAATAAGTAGTGCCGCCACATTTTCAAGGTATGAATAACTGTTGTCAATTCTAAATCATAGGTTGAGTACCTCTGCTCATGCACCTTAAGCTTTCTAGATTCGTAAGCGACGACTCTGCCCTCTTCCATTAGTAAGCCTCCTACACCTTCTTTACTAGCATCAGTACACACCACATAATCTTTATGTGGATCAACAATACTTAATACGGGTACAGTGGTGAGTAATAGTTTGAGCCGGTCAAAGCTATGTTGGCATTCATTACTCTATATAAATGCCTTACCCCTCTCTTGAAACGACGTAATAGGATAAGCTACCTAGGAAAATCCTTCAATAAATCACCTCTAATATCCAGCTAAGCCCATAAATGATCTTATATCAGCTACGTCTCTTGGTACTCGCCATTCCATTATGGTTTTTATTTTCTCAAGGTCTACAACGATCCCATCTTTAGTAATGACATGACCACGATATTGGATCTCTTCTTTCAAAAATTCACACTTACTATATTTGGCATATAACTGGTGTTCCCTTAAAACTTGCAAAACAATATGGATGTGCTCCTTGTGTTCTTCCACTGTTCATGAGTATATTAAGATGTCCTCAATGAAAATTAGCACAAACATGTCTAAATATTTATGGAATATGTTGTTCATGAGGCACATGAATGTTGCAAGTGAATTGGTTAGACCAAAGTTTAGCACAACAAACTCGTAGTGCCCATATAGAGTTTTGATAGTTGTTTTTGCTATGTCTTCTTCCTTGATCCTAATTTGATGATAGCCCAATCATAGATCAATCTTCGAAAACGTAGTGGCCCCTTTTAATTGGTCGAATAACTCATCTATATGAGGTAGGGATACTTGTTTTTGATGTATAACTTATTTAGTTGATTGTAGTCCATACACATTCTCATAGTTCCATCTTTCTTTTTGACAAAAAGTATTGGGGATCCCCCGGGTGATACGCTTGGTCAGATATATCCTTTGTAAAGGAGTTCTTACAATTGCATCTTCAACTCTATTAATTCGGGTATACTCATGTGATAAGGGTTTCTAAACACAGTTGTAGCTGCTGGTAGTAATTCGATAGCAAAATCAATGTCTCTTTTTGGTGGAAGCCCTAGAATTTCCTCCAGAAATACATCCGGAAAATTCTACACTATTGGTATATCTTCTAAAGTAGCATATTTTTCTTTTAAATCTGAATATCCTACTTTAATTGCATAGATCTGGCGTCCCTTCCGAATGCATTTTTCCCATTGGGAGGCTGTCACAAGTCTTAGTTTTAAGGGTCTTATTATCCCTTGAATTTCCCGCTTCCCACTGTCCTCATCCATGTAGTTAATGGTTCTAGTTTTATAGTTCAGGAGAGACCAGTGCTTCTCCAACCAGTACATTTCGATTAGTATATCATATGACCCTAGGGGTAGTACATTCAAATTTGCTATAATGGGCTATCCTACTATTTGGAGAGGACAATTGTTGACTTTGGCCAACACTCTTAGTTTGGCTCCCATGGCCAATGGTACTAACCAGGAATTTTTAAATTTAACTATCTGTGGCTTGAAGTGTTCTACTATTTTGTGGCTAACATAAATTAAGTATCCCCGAGGTGAATTAAAATGGACACAGTTTAGTTGGAAATTTTACCTTCAAACTCTATCATAGTCAGTTGGTATTCTGCTTGGTGGTCATCAAGAGCAACATTGATTTTTGGCATACTCCTTGCCACTTCTTCGATTGCTAATGCCTCTTGAACTTGCGTGACATGTTCGGTTCCTCTGCAATATGGGCAGTTTTTAACATAATGAGCCCCCCCGCATCTCCAACACTGTACTAGTGGTCTGGTGGCCATTTGCACTTCAGTCCTTACTCATTGCTCATTTTTCTTGGTTTCACTGGGAACTTTGGACCTGGGTGGATTCTTCTTAACATTTCTATTCATCTGTCCTCTAGGGGTCTTGTGGAGTATAAATTTAGTTATTTTATTATTGGAGGATAATTTACCTCCCTTCTTGTCATTCCATTTCTTCCTCTGTCCCTTTTTGCTTATTTTGCTGATAGCACACCCGAGCCTTTTGTATGATTTCTTCCATGGTTTCTGGATTATCAAAATCAAAGCATTCCTTCATAAACAATGGCAAACTACTGACAAATCATTGTACCTTAGCCTTCTCCTCTCGTATGTATGGGACATCTCGCAGCAGAGAGGTGAACTTGGTTATGAACTCATCCATAGATAGTTTCCCCAACCGTAGGTCATGAAACTCCTTGGCCTTCTCATCATAGAACCTTTCAGTTAGATATTTTTCCTTAATTTTTTTTGAAATTTATTCCAGGTTATGCTTTGTTCATTTACTCCCCTAACTATTTTGACTTCCTCCCACCACAAGGTGGCTTTTCCTCTACTCATGTTTTTTGTTTTAAAGAATGAACAAGGTAATTTTCTTTTTTTTTCTTCTCATGTTACATAAATCATGCCCACATGTACCCGATAGGTCAACAAACCTATTTTATTCTATGTTTTGTTCCTACCCTTGCAGTACCCACTTCCCTATACGTTCAAGTTCTGGACTATCCTCCGAAAAATTTTCTAGTTTACTAATCTAGGGTTAATGAGTTCCCCAAAAGCTTACATTTCTTCCACAATTATTTTCCTTAAGGAAAGAAACAACTATTACCCAATATCCCACTATGTTTTCTATCCTTTCTTCTAAATTTTCTTCTAAATGTGTGGCCACCTGGGATGTCCATTGAGTCAAAAATTGTTAGACAAATTCCTATGAACTTGCTATTTTAGGCTCTTTTAATTTTCTTGTTAAAAAAATATAGAAAGAACAATATCTTTATCTTCATAAAACTTACAACTCATATACATGTCATATGGATGATAGATTATTAAGAGTGCATGCTTACTTCTGATCTATTATTCTAACGTCAAACACAAATCATAAATCATCCTCGTAATTTATTCCTAAAAGATATCATACATCATTCCAGTAATTTTGCTTTCACTGTAATTTCCAAGAAATAAAAGAACATGAATTAAACACTTATCTGTATACAGTAATCTAGTGAGAAACTCACATAGGAGGACCACTCCTCTATACCAATGAGAATGCCTATTACATCCAGTTTTGCCCCCAAGGTTGTCGATTTCCAGGAAAACAGTACAAATTTGACTCTTCACAATCAGTTTCCAAGCATCAATACTTTTTCCAGCCTAGAATTCACAGACTCACTCAACTTAGAGCTTGCCACTCATTTTAAACCAGCTCAAGAAATATCTTCCAAGTGGTGCTTTGCTTCCGTCATGATACTATGACTAACATCTCTTATCTTCTCCCTTCAAGTGTATCCTTCATTTCCTCCTCTACGAGAGAAGAAAAGTTCAAAAAAAACATCCCCCTCCTTCCACTAAGATTTTTTAATCCCTAGAAAGTGAAAGATAATAATTGTCTGTAACCGCCTAGAAACCAAGAAATCTTTTTTTGATCTTTCCTGTGAGTTTACAGCTTTAAAAAAAATGAAATCAGATATTATTATTAAATTTTATTTTAAGGAAACATCAAAGATTAATTAGGCTTTAACTAAGCCTATAATTCATGGAACTCATATTAAAGTAAATAACAATAATTAAACTTGCTACTGCATCCCGGGGTGTTACACTCACAATCTCTAGAATGACGTATTTCTCTATCATTTAGTTTATACAGCTGTGCAGAAGAGTAGAATGAGTGCATGAGGAGTATGTATGTATGAATCCGATGTGGATAGACACGTACCACTAGTGACAGCTGATCATAGCGAATTTTGATAGTATTTGAAGTTTAAAATTTTTATATGGTAAAATTTTGTGATTGGATTGCAAGTATGTGAAACATACCTTTGACATCATTAGCATAATTCTGAGGTGTAAAATGGGCCTCCTGACGAAATTATAAAATAATTGTGGAAATAATAAAATAAGATTAGATTACATCTTCAAATTTTACAGGAAAAAAAGAGAAAACTATTTTTTCAACTCGTATTTTCAATTTATCTCCCTATGGGTTTACTCAAATTTTAAGTGGAAACACTCATTGGATGCAAAATTTGATTCCTCATCCAGGGAGTACCCATGTCCATACTTTCAATGGACCCTACTACGTGATCATTCACACAAATCGTTTTCACATCCTTTGCATTTCCCGACTGGGTTCTTTAATGGTGCTTTGCACCAAAATCAATGTGGTTGTGGTGTATGACCTTGTGTGGACCATCATTTTCAATACAATATACATTGGAATGGTGGTCCAGGAACAAACATGAGGGTTCAAGTCATGGCTATCAGGGGATTTCTTTGGTTCTCAAAACAACTGTCCATTGAGACCCTATTTGTATATGGGGACCCGCAGGTACTTATTGAAGGCTTAACGTCAAACTCAGAGTTCTCCCCTACCCATATTACTTCTTGGATTTCTCAAATTAATATCCTCAGAAGGAGATTCTCTTTGATCTCCTTCCAAGACATTTTCCGAGAGAAAAATTGGATCGCAGACTCACTGTCAAAGAAGGGGATCACTGAAAACATTGGATATAAACATTACATACTCTTGGAGGCATTTTCCATCAATGTCGAGGGCACTATCCCCCTCCCATAAAAACATTATACTTCTCTTCATATTTTAATTTGTGATTTTGTACAGTGGTCTTGCTCCACATTTTGTCTGGCCCACAGATTAGGACATAGCTTATACTACTTGATTCTACTATGAAGGACATAACTTATACTACTTGATTCTACTCTAAAGCATTGGTAGATCTTACTAAACTATGGCAGATATGTACTTTTACCATAAATTTTTCTTACTACTTAGCATTTGGAAGACCTTTAAAAAAAATTTTGTACAAAGACACTTTTTGAACATATGCACTGGTAAATTATACAAACCAACGTTTTTTTCACCTCAAAAAAAAAAAATTTGCATTAATAGAACACCCTATCTCTCTATGCTCCTACTCATTTAAAAAGTTTATTATTAGGTTTTGTATTTTTTTAACAATTACATATTAGAAATAACAATTAAATATTACGTATTTTTATATTAATGAAATTATCAATTTGCTAATAATGTCTTATTTTAAAGACTTATTACTTTTTTTATATCATTAGTTTGAATAGTAAAACTATATTTAAATGGTCTAAAATTGTTTATGCTTGGTTAAGAAGTTATCTTCCTAAGACACAAGAAAACAGGTTAATTTTCTAAGAATTAGAGGGTATCTCAGAAGAGTGAAAGCCTGCCCCTTTAAGAACCACCAAGCCATCATTCCAAGTGATATTGGCATGGTTTTCCATCAATAATGGTTATGAGTCAGCATGCATTAGTGGATAATAGCCAAATATTGATGTCCTCACTAACTACGTTCGACAACTGACTAGAGAGGTTTTAACAACTATATTGTAAAAGTAGAACTATATTTATTGATATAATATTTTAAATTAGAAATTTTAAAAAAAACTGTTTTAATAATTAAATCAAGTTAGGTTTATTTTATTTATTGGATTTAAATTTTGATTGTTCAGTTTAAATTATTTAAGATTAAAATACAATTTAGATTAATTTAAAAATAATAAATATAAAAATTTGCAATTATACAATTAGAATAATATGTAATATAATAAGAATTAAATTGCACAGGTAAATAAATGTGTATAATTTTTAAAAAATAAAAAGTATATAATATTAAAACTAATTTTATGTATATATAATATTAATGCGATTATTAATTTGTTGATTTGTAAAATTAAAATATATAAAAAAAATGAAAAGTTTTTCTATATAAATAACTAGCAACACCATATGTTGCAAAGGAAACGTCGTAAGGCAATAGCATATAGCACTAATTAATGCCTTGACAATTGTTGAAAGACTAAAAAATATCAACAAAAGACAAGGACCATGCAATGCACACATCTCCAATTTTGAAATTGAGCTTGTGTGGCTTTGATCTTGTATAGAAGAAAGTAAATTTGCATTTAGCTTATACTACATTTACCATGAAATTGCTAATATTCAGGGTACACTTACCATCACATTTGTAGATTAACACACTTTTCTTCACAGATATAAATGCTCCTATATGCAACAGTAATGGCTTTCATCACTTCAAGAGCAGTAAAAACAACTCTATTGAGAAAACAACTCTTCAAGAGAAGTAAAAACAACTCTATTGAGAAAACAACTCTAGGACTGAGAGATATTTGGTAGCAATTGTGGAATTGGAGAACGTGAGATTTGGTAACAATTGTGGAATTGGAGAACATGTCTTGATCTGTGGTGTTGGCTATTGGCATATCTTTCTTGATCTTCTAGAGAAGACTGTAAATTTTCATTTAAAATTTTGGAAGGAGTGTCAAGGTGCAAGGTAGGATAAGAAATGGGGAAGCTGGGATTGAGTTGTGTATGAAGAATCTTATTTGGGACTTTAGTTAGATTCATTTGAATAAAAAATTTAGTAAATTTGAAGTCATATAATATGAATTTTTTTTTTATGATTATAAAGTAAAAACCATGTATCATGTGACTTATTGTCTTTAAAAAGTAAATATTTTTTATGTTTTATATTTGTTGCAATAATATTCATATAGCACTACCCACTATATGAGCTAGAATAAAAATTGAACTCACCCAACCCTCTTTATATTAATACACTCCACCAATCTCTTCTTATAGGTGGTCGTTAACTGGATCAAATAGGTACAACCATGGCTTCCTATACACAGTGCAATGGGGACGTAGACAAGAAAAAAAGAAATAATTATGTAATTAACATAATGCAATGGCTTAGACTAAGAAAAAAAAGAGCATTAAACATTATAAAGAAACTTTAGGGTGAGGAATTTTGACAGTTATCCAAAAGGATTAAGGTGAAAAATTCCTATCCTAAACATCATGGATATGCAAAGTTTCACATTGAAACTCATTATTTCAATGTTTGAACAGCTCATAATGACAATTGAAACCTATCATTTCAAATTTTTGGGAAAATGATAATGACCATTCTTGTTAATGCTTGACACTCACCAGAAAAATGATCAATCTATGGATGTTTTCCAAGACATTGTCTCCATCCACAACCACTTGATTTGGGTTTGAAGGGCCTCCATATTACAATTAATATAATCCAAGTTCCAATTTTTACCATTTTTCAATTTATGTAGGATTCTCAACATGTGGACATGTTTTTGAAATCATTGTTTCTCCTACCATTGTTTCTCCTCCTCTTACTTCTTTTGTAGCACTCTATAATAATGTGTAAAGAGAACAATGAAATAGTCGTCAAACTCCATGATTTCATGTGTAGGAGGACTTCATGTGTAGGAGGCAGTTGCAAGTTCAAGCCTTGATAAAGATTATGAGAGACTTTCCAGGATCGTGGAAGGAACCAAGGATTGAGTCTAGGCGTTGAATCGCAGGATGTGTCATGACCGCGAAAGGATAAGGAAGGTAAAGTAAAGTGTGGAATAGTCTTCAGATGTTATTCAATCAATTTCTCCTTAGGCGCTTCTACGAAGGATTTGTTGTTGATCATGGAAATGGTGAGTGAATACCTGAGATATGTTCATGGAATACAAGTTATGAACTCAGATAGAGTGCATTTCAATAAATCATTATTACATTACTCACTTTTCTAATATTATTATAATGGATTATATAAATTAAATGACTAGATAATCAAAAATCCATGATAAACATAATTTTTTTTTAAATTAATCAACTTAATTAAAAGAGGAAAAAATGTATAACTACTTTGGAAATAAATCTTAACTTTTGATTTTTGAATACTACTAATTATATTCTAAAATATTATGTGGAGTTTAGATCCCTTCCATCCAATAATAAGTCTTGATACTTAAATCAAACTTTTAAAAGCCTCATAATCACTTACATACCAAATGCATTAAATACAAGTTATGAAACGAAGTCCAATATAGTGGAATTCAATAAACCATTATTACATTAGTGGTTTTTCTAATATTATTATAATTGTTTATGTAAGGAATTCAATAAACCATTATTACATTAGTGGTTTTTCTAATATTATTGGAATTGTTTATGTATAAAATTAGATGACTAGTAAACGCAAATAATTAACAATCCATGATAAACATCAAAACATCCATGATAAATATCAAAACATTCATTTCATGATTGATCCACTTGAATTTTTGTTTGTTTGTTTGTGATCCGAATAGTCGCGACCCAGGGGCATTTAAGGCATCAAAGTAACCTCAGGAGGCTTGACCTGTTGTTTGAATAGTCACAACCGAGGGGCATTTAAGACGTCAAAGTAACCTCGAGAGTACACCCAGCTTGGGCCACAACAACACTTAGGTCAATGGATTTTTTAGCATGTCTCCTCCCCCTAACACGTGACACAACCACCAACCCATTAGGGTTGATCATGGGTTTCCTTTCTCACGAGGCCCATCCTCAACTGATTGTGCCAATGGGACCTGATGAGATAAGGCTTGACCTGTTGCTTGAATAGTCACGACCTAGGGGCATTTAAGACGTCAAAGTAACCTCGGCAGCACACCCACCCAGAGCCACACCAACGCTTAGCTGAATGTATTTTTTAGCATGTCTCTTACTAGCATGTCTCCTACCCCCTAACACGCGACACAACCACCCCCCATTAGGATTGATCCTAGTTCGCCTTACTCACAAGGCCCATCCTCAACTAATTGTGCTGGTGGGACTTGATGAGATCCACTTGATTTTGGCACTTGTTCACATCACCCTTTTCTTTAATTTATCAACTTAATTAAAAGAGAAAAAAAACATAACTACTTTGGAAATAAATCTTAACTTTTGATTTTTGCATAGTATTACAAATATTCTAAAACATTATGTGAATTTTAAATCACTTGCATCCAATAATAAGTCTTGATACTTCAATTAAAATTTTAAAAGCCTCCTAATTACAAGCACTATTTTTATGTATATTATTTTAATTATAAACATAGAATTAAAAATGCAAATAACATGTTACTTTAAAAATAATTTGACATTAATATTTAAAATCTCCATCCATATTTATATACTAAACAATATATTTTATAAAATTGAATATCTACCTTTTTCCCATAATAAATAACATCCTCTTCTATCTTTATAATAATATCTTAGGTGAAAAGGGAAAGGTCACTAGCTTGAAACTAGTGTTCCATTAAAACACTTTTTGGTGGAAAGGCTATTGATTCAAACTTATGTTAAGGCAGGCTATGGTGAAAAAAGTGACTCTTTCAAAACTCAATGTTCCCTTAAAGCACTACTTAGCGAAAAGATCACCATTTCGAAACTTCGTGAATGGGAGCAAATAAGCTTTTGGGAACATATTGAGACCGAAAGCATAGATAAACCCAACAAGTTATTCCTATGACTATATAAATAAACATTTGGGAACACGTTCGGACCAGAAATATGGATAAGGCCAACAAGTTAGTCGTATGAATACACATATTAGGGACGTCAAGCTCACATTCCTTACGAATATGCTAAGCAGAAGGTTTCATGTTGTTACATATGGATATAGCAAGACATAATGAAAAACCCTAAGATGACAATATATTTGTAAATTTTTTGATAACTAACTAGTTCAGAGGAACGTAGCACCAATTCCTCTAAGAAAAGTTTATATACATTCAACATCATACCATATAAAAAGGAGGAGGCAGTGGTTGTATTATTCTCAGAAGAACAGAACGCAACAACAATTCCTCCGAGTAAAATCCCATACCCATTCAACAATATAAAATATAAGGGAGCCTCCAAACTCCAAAAGAATGGTTATTATAACCACTGTTTGAACATAAACAGAGATTACTGTGAAGAAGGGTTATTATAACCACTGTTTGAACATAAAAGGAGATTATTATGATTATAACCAGTGTTTGAACATAGGAGGAAATTACAAGAGACTTGGACTATGATTGCGATCCTCAGTTTTACAACGCAGTTAAAATGAAAACAATCATACCTCATTATTGAATTTGTGAGAGTATCTGTAGCCTCGAAACAACCTCACTAACATTCTGGCTAAAAGAGAACCTGATTCGTTTTCTCAAAAAAAGAAAAACCAACCAACCGGCAAATTATAAAAAAATTGTCTTTTTACAAATGATTTGGACAATTTAGAAGTTACAAATAGCACAGATCCATTTTTGGATCACTGTGATCATGATCTTCAGTTTTACAGCCCATTTAAAGTGAAAAGAAACGTACCTCATTATTGATCTCTCAGTGAGTACGATCTCTCAGTGAGTACGAAGAAATAGAACGAGGATTACAACAGAGTGGGCACTGAATCAGGCCATCTTCATTGCAATCAGGACACCGACTCACAAAATATGATCCCTTAAGCGTCTTCTCCTCCTCCAAATTCTTGCAACTGCCATTGCAAGTCACAAAGGGAAACAAGGAACAACCCTCCACAGGCCTCACAGATGGATTTCTTGATGGAAACCTGATCTTTTATTTCTCCCTGAGGCTTCCCTTGGTCTTCAAGACCTTGCATGAGCTCTTAACTATTTATACTTTCCAAGTGTTCACCAAGTCCTCTTTCAACTCTCGACTAGTACTGCGCTTCTGTGACCCAGTTGTCATTGCTTGATCTTGTTGGAGCTTATAGTGGAGAACGTTGAGCTTAGGCCAATTACACTTATGGCCAAGTAACAGGAAATTATCGATGGCGTTCCTTGTTTCTTAGAGGACTCTATTGATGGGTTTTCTCATAATATCTGATGTCACAACCCATGTAAAAAAAAAAAATTTCTTTCTTTAATTACTTTTTACCTGCATATATTCATGCCTTAAATTTAACACTAATTGATTATCATAATGCTACCCGCCGATTATACAACATTAACATTTATATAGTTTTATTTGATGACAACGATTACACGTTGTGACACCTCGGATTTGATGGAAGGTCTTGCCATCTTGGCGCTCCAGTGATCATCGGCCGGTTAACTTAAA
Source organism: Pinus taeda (assembly GCA_000404065.3). Classification (NCBI taxonomy): domain Eukaryota; kingdom Viridiplantae; phylum Streptophyta; class Pinopsida; order Pinales; family Pinaceae; genus Pinus; species Pinus taeda. The sequence goes on from APFE030427486.1 coordinate 16,367, forward strand.
TGCGTTGTCCACTTGTAAGTTAGGAGGCGCTCCACCTGCATCTCCGGACAGAACACCTGGTTTCCTTACGATTTTTCTGGATTCGATTCTTGGGAACTGGTTGTGGTAGCTGGTGGCAGTAAATGCCACAGCCCAAGCCCGCCATAGCCTCGGGATGCATCCAGCGATGAACGACCAAGATTAAGATCTGGAATCGATGGTGGAAAAATGTTTTGTGCCATTTGATAAAGCTTGTTTAGGGTTTAGTCTGCCATTTGCGTCGGTTTAACCTGTGCGAGTAGCGCAGGTCTCTGTCGAACAGTGGTGACCTTCTCAGCTCTGGACCGATCTCTGCCTAAGGTTTTCGCTGCTTGACTTCTGCTGATAGTCCCATTCGGTCGAGGGTGAGATCAATGTTTCGCTGCACAGCTTGACAGAACCTCTGTTGCTCAGGTATCAGCCAATTTATTTAGTTTAAGTAAATTTTTCTTTTACCCCTCTGGAATAGATTTAAATGCCGCGTTTGAATGTCTGTTTTCAGGGTTCCGGCGTGAAGACTCATGGCGATAGGAGAGCAGAGAGGTTATCGGTTAACGCAAGCCGGGTAAGTGAATCTAAACACGGTCTTTGAATTTATTAGGCTTAACACCCGTCCTGAATACTATTTCTTTCCGTGTCAGGGTTTGTTCTCCTTCGATTGATCTTTCTCAAGCCGTGAAGCTCTCCTCGGCACTTAGTTACAGAGAGCTGGTTTATTTGTGAAACCCTAAGGGTTTTTTTTTTTTTTATATATATGTTTAATGGCCCCACTCGAGCTCACTCGAGGGCCTGTATGTAATATTGTGCTACCCTAATTTCCTGAAATTGCCTGGGTCATACGGCAGGCTCATTTGTTTACTGTATTATGTTCTCGACGAGATATCTGGCTACTGTGTTACTTTGCCAGAAATTCTGATTGTGCTTACAAGCATATACTTGACTTTCATATACGGTGTTGTCGTCTTTCGGCTATCCTTTCTGAACATTGGGTATTTCATGTCAAATTATTACTTATCTTATGACATGGTTTAATGCAAAGGTTATGCGATACTGGTGCTTTCCGTCTCGAATCTCAGACTATCTTTATTTCATTACTATTCTGCAACTATTTGATTCCTGATATAATAGATTGTAATTGCCGGTTGAAAGCAATAAAACGTCCACCGGTTCTCAATTAATCATTCGCGTCTTAGGGTTTTTACTGGTCTATTTTCTTGCACCTATATATATATGATTCAGTCACCGTCGGACTGTGTTTAATAGTCGATTCCTATGTAAATGATTGTTCTTACAGGTTCTCTGTTCTATTTTAGTTGTTCTTTCCGAAGTTTCACCTCGGTCACGCGAGGCATTCACCTTTTCGTTCATTGTATTTTCGCATCTGAACTTTATTACTACAGTTATACTTATCTTTATATTGAAAACTTGTAACGTATAATGTAATCAAGGTTTTTCGGCCTTATAGCTTACGGCTCTGAACATTAATGAAGCAAATGTATTTAATATACCGTTTATAATGGTAACCGGGAGTTCGTATCACCGAATTTCCCGTTGTTTGCTGTGTTTTACATTATGCGCCGAGTCTGGCAACGATAACTCGTTCATCTGAATTTCTAAGATTTACATGCGTGGTTTTACATCTGTCTGTTAGCACTGGTCATGTTTAAGATATTTCTTAATTCAGATTTACTCAGTAAACAGATAGGGTTAACTTTCTCATTGTTAATTCTGTTATTGAGGGTAGTCCTACAGGTCTTATGACTGGTCTACTTTACTGTTAATTACAACCCTCACAGACTTACTTTAATAATTCCTGAAGGTTGCTATGAATACTTGATACAGCTAGCAATAATTTATGTAACTTGCTATGAAATCTTATTCATTTCAAGAATGGCCTTAACCGTTTCACTGAGAATTCCTCACTTACCACTTTAATAATTCTACAGATTTGAAAGAATTTCTCAGTATTCAATGTAAGCGTAGAGTACTTACCTGTACTGTGCTTTCCCAATTTCTGAACACTTTTATACTGAGTAGCTCCTTCAAGCTTGTTATCCACCCAACCTTGAGATCAGTCTCTCAGATCTGATCTCTCCCCCAAGCTCCCTTGCAGGCCACTGCCTCTAGCAAGGTGAAGCACGCTAACAGCGATGCCTAGTAATGCACAACAGTGCTGGTACCATCTGGTCCTCACCAGACATGGTACTCCTTTTTGTCTGTTTCTCCCTTTCTGCTTTTCTCCTGCCTGTTCCTCAACAGCCCAGGTCCCTCCTCTTTTCCATTTCTATGGAAGAGAAGTAGTTAGGGTTGCCCTCCCATAATTGGCAACTGTTTCTTTAATTAAACAAGCAGAAGTAAATAATTCCTCTCATAAGATTATTTACTATATTATTTAATCCATCATTTGAACTAATAACATTTCCACAAAACTTAAAGTAATAATTCCAGTTTTTACATTTACTAATCATGGTAATTTAGAAAATTATTCATATGACTGTTTGGGTCATTACATCTTCCCCCCCTGAGATTGGACACCGTCCCGGTGTCTTACAGTCAGAAACAAGTCCGGATATGTTTTCTTCATTAATTTAAAGTCTTCCCAAGTGGCCTACTCTGGCCCAAAATGCCGCCATTGTATCTTAACTTGGGTAATAACTCGTTTCCGCAGCTGCACTTCTCTCTGGTCGAGAATGCTCAGCGGTTCGACCAGTACTTCTCCTTCCGGTTCGACCTGCACCACACAATTTTCAAATTAGTTGCACTTCAAAATTTTATTTATTTATTTATTTTTGCTGAACCTTTAATATAATAATAGCCCCACCTGTATATCCTGCCATCGGATTACATGCTTAGGGTCATACACATACCTCTTTAGGACTGAAACATGGAATACGTTATGGACTCGGATGTGACTCGGCAATGCCAGTTGGTATGCCACTGGTCCGACCCTTGCCAGAATCTGAAAGGGTCCACAATATCTGGGCGCCAGTTTAGTGCACCCAGCCCACTGCAAAGTACTCCTCTTGGCTTGAATTCTAATATACACATGATCCCCAATCTGGAACTCCTTAAACCGTCTTTTCCGATCAACGAAATTCTTTTGTCTATCCTATGCAGCTTTTAAATTAACCCGCACTCTTTTCACCATATCCTCCATCTCCTTAAGCATTTCAGGTCCTAAATTTAATTTGTCCTCAGGCCCTCCCCAGCTGGAGGGTGTACGGCATTTTCGTCCGTACATAACCTCAAATGGGCTCATTTGCGTGGAAGTGTGATACCCATTATTATACGCAAACTCCACCAAATGTAAGTACTCTTCCCATCGTGTGGGTTGTTGCATAACATAAGCCCTTAGCATGTCTTCTGCTACCTGGTCCACCCTTTCCGTCTGTCCATCGGTTTGTGGATGGTAAGCTGTGCTAAAGTTAAGTTGAGTACCCAAATCAGCAAATAATGTTTTCCAGAAGGCTGAGGTGAATTTCACATCTCGATCGGAGATTATTGTTTTTGGAAGGCCGTGCAATTTGAACACATTCTGCATAAAAATGTGGGCGATTTGTGCAGCTCTATAAGTGGACTGCACATGTATGAAATGTGCAGCCTTACTTAATTTGTCCACTACTACCATAATGGAATCATTGTGTTTCTTTGTTCTAGGTAACCCTGTAATAAAGTCCATGGATATAACTTCCCATTTCCATTCAGGAATGGGCAACGGTTGTAATAGTCCTGCTGGATGCTGATGTTCGGCTTTAATTTGCTGACATTCTAAGCACCGTGCTAAATATTCCACAATATTTCTCTTCATACCTGGCCAAAAATATTCCTTCCGGATTGCTGTTATCATCTTTTGATAACCCGGGTGACCAGCATAATGGCTGATGTGGAATTCATCCATGATCAGATTTTTAATTTGGCTTTGATTGGGCACATATATTCTTCCTTTAAAGTATATTAATCCATCATCATTTACTGTATATTCCTGTTGACTGTCTCCTCCAACAGACTGCCGTATTTGCTGCTTCAACTGCTGATATTCTGCATCTTGGTCTGAAATTCCTTTTATCATCTCTAGAAAGGGGTTTTTCCACTCACTGATGGAAACTTCATACAAAATTTGTATTTTCCTACTTAAGGCGTCTGCCACTCTGTTTGCCTTCCCTTGCAAATGCTTTATATCAAAATCGAAACCACTTAGAAAATCCATCCACCGTGCTTGCCTGGCGTTTAAAGTAGGTTGGCTGAAATAGTTGGTCAAACTATGGTGGTCGGTGAGCAGCAGAAATTTTCTACCTATAAGATAATGTCGCCACATTTTCAGAGCATGTATAACCGCAGCCAGTTCCATATCATAGGCGGAATATTTCTGCTCGTGTTCTTTCAATTTACGAGATTCGTAAGCAATCACCCTACCTTCTTGCATTAAGACTCCTCCCAATCCTTCCTTACTTGCATCTGTACAGACCACATAATCCTTATTAGGATCTGCTATATTGAGGATAGGGGCAGTGGTGAGCAAATGCTTCAGTTGCTCGAAACTTTTCTGGCAACTTGATGTCCAATGGAATGATTTTCACTTTTTCTATAGTGAGGTAATGGGGAAAGCTACTTTGGAGAACCCTTCTACGAATCTTCTATAATAACCAGCCAATCCCATGAAAGACCGGACATCCGCTACATCTTTTGGCACAGGCCAATCCATTATAGCCTTTATCTTTTCCGGATCCACAGCAATTCCTTCTTTCATGATCACGTGACCCAAATATTGAATTTCCTCCTTAAAGAAGTCACACTTACTAAATTTTGCGTACAACTGGTGTTCACAAAGGGTTTGTAATACTGTTCGAAGATGTTCGTGATGTTCTTCGATTGTACGTGAATATATTAGTATGTCATCAATGAATATCAACACAAAACGATCCAAGTATGGATGAAAAATGCTGTTCATTAAACACATGAAAGTGGCAGGGGCATTGGTTAGCCCAAATGGCAATACCACAAATTCGTAATGTCCATACCTTGTTCTAAAGGTTGTTTTTGCGATATCCTCATCCTTAATTCGGATTTGATGATATCCAGATCGCAAATCAATCTTGGAGAATACCGTTGCACCTTTCACTTGATCGAACAGTTCATCAATCCGAGGTAAGGGGTACTTATTTTTAATGGTTAGCTTGTTCAATTGTCTGTAATCGATGCACATCCGGAGAGTACCGTCTTTCTTTTTGACAAATAGTACTGGAGCTCCCCATGGAGACACACTAGGGCGAATGTATTCCTTGTCTAGTAACTCCTGCAACTGCATTTTCAATTCTGTTAGTTCAGGTGTACTCATCCTGTAGGGTGCTCTTGATACAGTTGCTGCTCCGGGTACCAACTCAATGGTAAAGTCTATATTTCTTCGTGGTGGTAGTCCAGGAATTTCTTCTGGAAACACATCTGTAAATTCTTGTATTACAGGAATGCTGTTCATAGAAGTCGATTTATCCTTGGAATCTGCATACCCCACTTGAATGGTGTAAACTTGACACCCCTTCCGTATACATTTTATCAGTTGGTTCGCGGTTATTGGGCGAACCCGCACTGGTTGCTTAATTCCTTGCATTTCCTTTCTATTTCCCTACTGGTCTTGATAGTAAATAATCTTGGTTTTGCAGTCAACTAAAGACCAGTGCTTTTCTAACCAGTCCATTCCGATTAAGAGGTCATAGGAGCCGAGAGGAAGTACGTTCAGATCAGCTGTTACTGGCTGGTCTGCTATGGTAAATGAGCAATTGTTGACTTTGGCGGTTACCCATCGTTTGGCTCCAGTAGCTAGTTGCACTAGCCAAGGAGTTTTGAATTTAACAGATTGTAAACTACATTGTTCCACTACCTTTGGGCTTACATAGCTTAATGTAGCCCCAGGATCAATTAAAACAGATATGGTAAGGTTTGAGATTTTACCTTCGAATTCAACCATGGTTGGTTGATATTCTGCCTGACGGTCTTCCAGAGCCGCGTTAATCCTGGGTATACTACGACCAACCTCGCCCACTGTTGACGCTTCATGAATTTGAGACAATTGTTCAGTTCCTTTTCGCTGTGGACAGTTTTTAATATAGTGAGGTCCCCCACAACCCCAACACTGCACTGGGGGTCTTGCTGTGCTTTCATTATCCAGCCTTGGGTGTTGCTCACTGCCCTTGGGCTCCGTTGCAGTTTTAAATTTAGGTGCAGTTCTGGACGCAAATTTGTTATTTGCTACTCTGCCATTTCCCTTATTTCCATTGTTGCGATTTCCTCTGCTGTTTCCAACTGTCTTAAAGCCTCTCTTCTCATTCCATTTCCTGTTAGCAGTTTCCCCTTTCTGTTTACTTTGCTGATAACAAATTCTAGCCTTACGAATTACTTCATCCATTGACTTTGGATTGTCAAACTCAATCCTTTCCCGCATATATGGTGGCAAACTGCTAACAAATCTCTGAACCTTGGCCTTCTCTTCCCTTATATAAGGTACGTAACGAAGTAAGGAAGTAAAACGGGTAATGAACTCGTCCATAGTTTGCTGTCCTAACCTCAAATCATGGAACTCTCTTGCCTTCTCATCATAGAAACGTTCTATCAGATAACGCTCCTTAAAGAACCGTTGAAAATTATCCCACGTAATATTCTGCTCGGTTACTCCTTTTACTATCTTCACCTCCTCCCACCATAAGGTGGCCTTCCCTTGTAACTGAAAAATAGCTAGTCGTGCTTTAAGGTTGTTATCATACTCATAAAGCTGAAAATACTTGTTCATATTAATGATCCAGGCTTCCGCTGCTTCTTCTTGTTCCCCATCAAAATGCGGTGGTTTAATTTTGCGGAATTCTCCTTGTAATTCTACCTTTTGTCTTTTTGAGTTTTGCTGATCAAATACATTATCAGAGCGTTCCTCCAGTTCCTCTGATCCTTCGGGAGGTATATGATGATTTTGTTCTTCAGACACCCTTGGCTGTTCTGCGCTTGGATTAACTGGTAACTGATTTTGTCTATTACTCTTTAAAATTCTCTCTTGTTCCATTGTTAATCGGGCATTGTCCTCCCGCAAACGAGCCATCTCATTCTTCAGTTCTTGCACCGTCTCCAGGATTTCTTGATTCGTAACTCTGGCTTCTTCTCCAAGTTGTACCCACAGTTCTGGGTTATTCTCTGGACCGGGTATACCCTGCCCCATTGTGGGTCTTCGTGTTGCGCTATCTGCTCTCCTCATGTCTCTGTCTTCAAACCTGGTTTCTGTACTTTATTGCCACAACAGAGGAAACACTCATAAATGTTATCAAAATAGCTAATTGCAAACAAAAAAAAAGAAAAGAAGAAAAATCTATACAGTATCCTTTCTGTTATTACTGTTCTACCCAGGGGTCACAGTGTTGCAACCTGGGCTCTGATACCATATGTCACAACCCATGTAAAAAAAAAAAAATTCTTTCTTTAATTACTTTTTACCTGCGTATATTCATGCCTTAAATTTAACACTAATTGATTATCATAATGCTACCCGCCGATTATACAACATTAACATTTATATAGTTTTATTTGATGACAACGATTACACGTTGTGACACCTCGGATTTGATGGAAGGTCTTGCCATCTTGGCGCTCCAGTGATCATCGGCCGGTTAACTTAAATGCGTTGTCCACTTGTAAGTTAGGAGGCGCTCCACCTGCATCTCCGGACAGAACACCTGGTTTCCTTACGATTTTTCTGGATTCGATTCTTGGGAACTAGTTGTGGTAGCTGGTGGCAGTAAATGCCACAGCCCAACCCCGCCATAGCCTCGGGATGCATCCAGCGATGAACGACCAGGATTAAGATCTGGAATCGACGGTGGAAAAATGTGTTGTGCCATTTGATAAAGTTTGTTTAGGGTTTAGTCTGCCATTTGCATCGGTTTAACCTGTGCGAGTAGCGCAGGTCTCTGTCGAACAATGGTGACCTTCTCAGCTCTGGACCGATTTCCGCCTAAGGTTTTCGCTGCTTGACTTCTGCTGATAGTCCCATTCGGTCGAGGGTGAGATCAATGTTTCGCTGCACAGCTTGACAGAACCTCTGTTGCTCAGGTATCAGCCAATTTATTTAGTTTAAGTAAATTTTTCTTTTACCCCTCTGGAATAGATTTAAACGCCGCTATGAATGTCTGTTTCAGGGTTCCAGCGTGAAGACTCATGGCGACAGGAGAGCAGAGAGGTTATCGGACAACGCAAGCCGGGTAAGTGAATCTAAACACGGTCTTCGAATTTATTAAGCTTAAAACCAGTCCTGAATACTATTTCTTTCCGTGCCAGGGTTTGTTCTCCTCCGAATGATCTTTCTCAAGCCATGAAGCTCTCCTCGGCACTTAGTTACAGAGAGCTGGTTTATTTGTGAAACCCTAAGGGTTTTCTTTTATATATTTTAAATGGACTCACTCGAGCTCACTCGAGGGCCTGAATGTAATATTGTGCTACCCTAACTTCCTGAAATTGACTGAGTCACACGGCAGACTCATTTGTTTACTGTACTATGGTCTCGACGAGATATCTGGCTACTGTGTTACTTTGCCACAAATTCTGATTGTGCTTACAAACATATACTTGACTTTCATATACGGTGTTGTCGTCTTTCGGCTATCCTTTCTGAACATTGGGTATTTCATGTCAAATTATTACTTATCTTATGACATGGTTTAATGTAAAGGTTATGCGATACTGGTGCTTTCCGTCTCGAATCTCAGACTATCTTTATTTCATTACTATTCTGCAACTATTTGATTCCTGATATAATAGATTGTAATTGCTGGTTGAAAGCAATAAAATGTCCACCGGTTCTCAGTTAATCATTCGCGTCTTAGGGTTTTTACTGGTCTATTTTCTTGCACCTATATATATATGATTCAGTCACCGTCGGACTGTGTTTAATAGTCGATTCCTATGTAAATGATTGTTACTTACAGGTTCTCTGTTCTATTTTAGTTGTTCTTTCCGAAGTTTCACCTCGGTCACGCGAGGCATTCACCTTTTCGTTCATTGTATTTTCACATCTGAACTTTATTACTACAGTTATACTTGTCTTTATATTGAAAACTTGTAACGTATAATGTAATCAAGGTTTTTCGGCCTTATAGCTTACGGCTCTGAACATTAATGAAGCAAATGTATTTAATATACCGTTTATAATGGTAACCGGGAGTTCGTATCACCGAATTTCCCATTGTTTGCTGTGTTTTACATTATGCGCCGAGTCTGGCAACGATAACTCGTTCATCTGAATTTCAAAGATTTACATGCGTGGTTTTACATCTGTCTGTTGGCACTGGTCGTGTTTAAGATATTTCTTAATTCAGATTTACTCAGTAAACAGATAGGGTTAACTTTCTCATTGTTAATTCTGTAATTGAGGGTAGTCCTACAGGTCTTATGACTGGTCTACTTTACTGTTAATTACAACCCTCACAGACTTACTTTAATAATTCTTGAAGGTTGCTATGAATACTTGATACAGCTAGCAATAATTTATGTAACTTGCTATGAAATCTTATTCATTTCAAGAATGGCCTTAACTGTTTCACTGACAATTCCTCACTTACCACTTTAATAATTCTACAGATTTGAAAGAATTTCTCAGTATTCAATGTAAGCGTAGAGTACTTACCTGTACTGCGCTTTCCCAATTTCTGAACACTTTTATACTGAGTAGCTCCTTCAAGCTTGTTATCCACCCAACCTTGAGATCAGTCTCTCAGATTTGATCTCTCCCCCAAGCTCCCTTGCAGGCCACTGCCTCTAGCAAGGTGAAGCACGCTAACAGCGATGCCTAGTAATGCACAGCAGTGCTGGTACCATCTGGTCCTCACCAGACATGGTACTCCTTTTTGTCTGTTTCTCTCTTTCTGCTTTTCTCCTGCCTGTTCCTTAAACAGCCCAGGTCCCTCCTCTTTTCCATTTCTATGGAAGAGAAGTAGTTAGGGTTTCCCTCCCATAATTGGCAACTGTTTCTTTAATTAAACAAGCAGAAGTAAATAATTCCTCTCATAAGATTATTTACTATATTATTTAATCCATCATTTGAACTAATAACATTTCCACAAAACTTAAAGTAATAATTCCAGTTTTTACATTTACTAATCATGGTAATTTAGAAAATTATTCATATGACTGTTTGGGTCATTACATCTCCCCCCCCGAGATTGGACACCGTCCCGGTGTCTTACAGTCAGAAACAAGTCCGGATATGTTTTCTTCATTAATTCAAGGTCTTCCCAAGTGGCCTCCTCTGGCCCAAAATGCCGCCATTGTATCTTAACTTGGGTAATAACTCGTTTCCGCAGCTGCACTTCTCTCTGGTCGAGAATGCTCAGCGGTTCGACCAGTACTTCTCCTTCCGGTTCGACCTGCACCACACAATTTTCAAATTAGTTTCACTTCAATGAAATTTTTTTTTTTTTGCTAAACCTTTAATATAACAATAGCCCCACCTGTATATCCTGCCATCGGATTACATGCTTAGGGTCATACACATACTTCTTTAGGACTGAAACATGAAATACGTTATGGACTCAGATGTGACTCGGCAATGCCAGTTGGTATGCCACCGGTCCGACCCTTGCCAGAATCTGAAAGGGTCCACAATATCTGGGCGCCAGTTTAGTGCACCCAGCCCACTGCAAAGTACTCCTCTTGGCTTGAATTCTAATATACACATGATCCCCAATCTGGAACTCCTTAAACCGTCTTTTCCGATCAACGAAATTCTTTTGTCTATCCTATGCAGCTTTTAAATTAACCCGCACTCTTTTCACCATATCCTCCATCTCCTTAAGCATTTCAGGTCCTAAATTTAATTTGTCCTCAGGCCCTCCCCAGCTGGAGGGTGTACGGCATTTTCGTCCGTACATAACCTCAAATGGGCTCATTTGCGTGGAAGTGTGATACCCATTATTATACGCAAACTCCACCAAATGTAAGTACTCTTCCCATCGTGTGGGTTGTTGCATAACATAAGCCCTTAGCATGTCTTCTACTACCTGGTTCACCCTTTCCGTCTGTCCATCGATTTGTGGATGGTAAGCTGTGCTAAAGTTAAGTTGAGTACCCAAATCAGCAAATAATGTTTTTCTAGAAGGCTGAGGTGAATTTCACATCTCGATCGGAGATTATTGTTTTTGGAAGGCCGTGCAATTTGAACACATTTTGCATAAAAATGTAGGTGATTTGTGCAGCTCTATAAGTGGACTGCACATGTATGAAATGTGCAGCCTTACTTAATTTGTCCACTACTACCATAATGGAATCATTGTGTTTCTTTGTTCTAGGTAACCCTGTAATAAAGTCCATGGATATAACTTCCCATTTCCATTCAGGAATGGGCAACGGTTGTAATAGTCCTGCTGGATGCTGATGTTCGGCTTTAATTTGCTGACATTCTAAGCACCGTGCTAAATATTCCACAATATTTCTCTTCATACCTGGCCAAAAATATTCCTTCCGGATTGCTGTTATCATCTTTTGATAACCCGGCTGACCAGCATAATGGCTGATGTGCAATTCATCCATGATCAGATTTTTAATTTGGCTTTGATTGGGCACATATATTCTTCCTTTAAAGTATATTAATCCGTCATCATTTACTGTATATTCCTGTTGACTGTCTCCTCCAACAGACTGCCGTATTTGCTGCTTCAACTGCTGATATTCTGCATCTTGGTCTGAAATTCCTTTTATCATGTCTAGAAAGGGGTTTTTCCACTCACTGATGGAAACTTCATACAAACTTTGTATTTTCCTACTTAAGGCGTCTGCCACTCTGTTTGCCTTCCCTTGCAAATGCTTTATATCAAAATCGAAACCACTTAGAAAATCCATCCACCGTGCTTGCCTGGCGTTTAAAGTAGGTTGGCTAAAATAGTTGGTCAAACTATGGTGGTCGGTGAGCAGCAGAAATTTTCTACCTATAAGATAATGTCGCCACATTTTCAGAGCATGTATAACCGCAGCTAGTTCCATATCATAAGTGGAATATTTCTGCTCGTGTTCTTTCAATTTACGAGATTCGTAAGCAATCACCCTACTTTCTTGCATTAAGACTCCTCCCAATCCTTCCTTACTTGCATCTGTACAGACCACATAATCCTTATTAGGATCTGCTATATTGAGGATAGGGGCAGTGGTGAGCAAATGCTTCAGTTGCTCGAAACTTTTCTGGCAACTTGATGTCCAATGGAATGATTTTCCCTTTTTCTGTAGTGAGGTAATGGGGAAAGCTACTTTGGAGAACCCTTCTACGAATCTTCTATAATAACCAACCAATCCCATGAAAGACCGGACATCCGCTACATCTTTTGGCACAGGCTAATCCATTATAGCCTTTATCTTTTCCGGATCCACAACAATTCCTTCTTTCGTGATCACGTGACCCAAATATTGAATTTCCTCCTTAAAGAAGTCACACTTACTAAATTTTGCGTACAACTGGTGTTCACGAAGGGTTTGTAATACTGTTCGAAGATGTTCGTGATGTTCTTCGATTGTACGTGAATATATTAGTATGTCATCAATGAATATCAACACAAACCGATCCAAGTATGGATGAAAAATGCTGTTCATTAAACATATGAAAGTGGCAGGGGCATTGGTCAACCCAAATGGCAATACCACAAATTCGTAATGTCCATACCTTGTTCTAAAGGCTGTTTTTGCGATATCCTCATCCTTAATTCAGATTTGATGATATCCAGATCGCAAATCAATCTTGGAGAATACCGTTGCACCTTTCACTTGATCGAACAGTTCATCGATCTGAGGTAAGGGGTACTTATTTTTAATGGTTAGCTTGTTCAATTGTCTGTAATCGATGCACTTCCGGAGAGTACCGTCTTTCTTTTTGACAAATAGTACTGGAGCTCCCCATGGAGACACACTAGGGCGAATGTATTCCTTGTCTAGTAACTCCTGCAACTGCATTTTCAATTCTGTTAGTTCAGGTGTACTCATCCTGTAGGGTGCTCTTGATACAGGTGCTGCTCCGGGTACCAACTCAATGGTAAAGTCTATATTTCTTCGTGGTGGTAGTCCAGGAATTTCTTCTGGAAACACATCTGTAAATTCTTGTATTACAGGAATGCTGTTCATAGAAGTCGATTTATCCTTGGAATCTGCATACCCCACTTGAATGGCGTAAACTTGACACCCCTTCCGTATACATTTTATCAGTTGGTTCGCGGTTATTGGGCAAACCCGCACTGGTTGCTTAATTCCTTGCATTTCCTTTCTATTTCCCTGCTGGTCTTGATAGTAAATAATCTTGGTTTTGCAGTCAACTAAAGACCAGTGCTTTTCTAACCAGTCCATTCCGATTAAGAGGTCATAGGAGCCGAGAGGAAGTACGTTCAGATCAGCTGTTACTGGCTGGTCTGCTATGGTAAATGAGCAATTGTTGACTTTGGCGGTTACCCGTCGTTTGGCTCCAGTAGCTAGTTGCACTAGCCAAGGAGTTTTGAATTTAACAGATTGTAAACTACATTGTTCCACTACCTTTGGGCTTACATAGCTTAATGTAGCCCCAGGATCAATTAAAACAGATATGGTAAGGTTTGAGATTCTACCTTCGAATTCAACCATGGTTGGTTGATATTCTGCCTGACGGTCTTCCAGAGCCGCGTTAATCCTGGGTATACTACGACCAACCTCGCCCACTGTTGAAGCTTCATGAATTTGAGACAATTGCTCAGTTCCTTTTCGCTGTGGACAGTTTTTAATATAGTGAGGTCCCCCAGAACCCCAACACTACACTGGAGGTCTTGCTGTGCTTTCATTATCCAGCCTTGGGTGTTGCTCAGTGCCCTTGGGCTCCGTTGCAGTTTTAAATTTAGGTGCAGTTCTGGACGCAAATCTGTTATTTGCTACTCTGCCATTTCCCTTATTTCCATTGCTGCGATTTCCTCTGCTGTTTCCAACTGTCTTAAAGCCTCTCTTCTCATTCCATTTCCTGTTAACAGTTTCCCCTTTCTGTTTACTTTGCTGATAACAAATTCTAGCCTTACGAATTACTTCATCCATTGACTTTGGATTGTCAAACTCAATCCTTTCCCGCATATATGGTGGTAAACTGCTAACAAATCTCTGAACCTTGGCCTTCTCTTCCCTTATATAAGGTACGTAACGAAGTAAGGAAGTAAAAAGGGTAATGAACTCGTCCATAGTTTGCTGTCCTAACCTCAAATCATGGAACTCTCTTGCCTTCTCATCATAGAAACGTTCTGTCAGATAACGCTCCTTAAAGAACCGTTGAAAATTATCCCACGTAATATTCTGCTCGGTTACTCCTTTTACTATCTTCACCTCCTCCCACCATAAGGTGGCCTTCCCTTGTAACTGAAAAATAGCTAGTCGTGCTTTAAGGTTGTTATCATACTCATAAAGCTGAAAATACTTGTTCATATTAATGATCCAGGCTTCCGCTGCTTCTTCTTGTTCCCCATCAAAATGCGGTGGTTTAATTTTGCGGAATTCTCCTTGTAATTCTACCCTTTGTCTTTTTGAGGTTTGCTGATCAAATACATTATCAGAGCGTTCCTCTAGTTCCTCTGATCCTTCGGGAGGTATATGATGATTTTGTTCTTCAGACACCCTTGGCTGTTCTGTGCTTGGATTAACTGGTAACTGATTTTGTCTATCAGACAAACTCTTTAAAATTCTCTCTTGTTCCATTGTTAATCGGGCATTGTCCTCCCGCAAACGAGCCATCTCATTCTTCAGTTCTTGCACCGTCTCCAGGATTGCTTGATTCGTAACTCTGGCTTCTTCTCCAAGTTGTACCCACAGTTCTGGGTTATTCTCTGGACCGGGTATACCCTGCCCCATTGTGGGTCTTCGTGTTGCGCTATCTGCTCTCCTCATGTCTCTGTCTTCAAACCTGGTTTCTGTACTTTATTGCCACAACAGAGGAAACACTCATAAATGTTATCAAAATAGCTAATTGCAAACAAAAAAAAAGAAAAGAAGAAAAATCTATACAGTATCCTTTCTGTTATTACTGTTCTACCCAGGGGTCACAGTGTTGCAACCTGGGCTCTGATACCATATGTCACAACCCATGTAAAATTTTTTTTTTTTTCTTTCTTTAATTACTTTTTACCTGCATATATTCATGCCTTAAATTTAACACTAATTGATTATCATAATGCTACCCGCCGATTATACAACATTAACATTTATATAGTTTTATTTGATGACAACGATTACA
The DNA here is from genome assembly GCA_000404065.3 of Pinus taeda. Lineage (NCBI taxonomy): Eukaryota > Viridiplantae > Streptophyta > Pinopsida > Pinales > Pinaceae > Pinus > Pinus taeda. The sequence continues at coordinate 31,629 of APFE030427486.1, forward strand.
CGTTGTGACACCTCGGATTTGATGGAAGGTCTTGCCATCTTGGCGCTCCAGTGATCATTGGCCGGTTAACTTAAATGCGTTGTCCACTTGTAAGTTAGGAGGCGCTCCACCTGCATCTCCGGACAGAACACCTGGTTTCCTTACGATTTTTCTGGATTCGATTCTTGGGAACTGGTTGTGGTAGCTGGTGGCAGTAAATGCCACAGCCCAAGCCCGCCATAGCCTCGGGATGCATCCAACGATGAACGACCAGGATTAAGATCTGGAATCGACGGTGGAAAAATGTTTTGTGCCATTTGATAAAGCTTGTTTAGGGTTTAGTCTGCCATTTGCGTCGGTTTAACCTGTGCGAGTAGCGCAGGTCTCTGTCGAACAGTGGTGACCTTCTCAGCTCTGGACCGATTTCCGCCTAAGGTTTTCGCTGGTTGACTTCTGCTGATAGTCCCATTCGGTCGAGGGTGAGATCAATGTTTCGCTGCACAGCTTGACAGAACCTTTGTTGCTCAGGTATCAGCCAATTTATTTAGTTTAAGTAAATTTTTCTTTTACCCCTCTGGAATAGATTTAAATGCCGCGTTTGAATGTCTGTTTTCAGGGTTCCGGCATGAAGACTCATGGCG
>APFE030427491.1:0-11289 GCA_000404065.3 Pinus taeda
CAATACAATCTTATTTCTATTATATAAATAATGAAGGTTAATTTGGGGAAAAAATTGGTTTTCCAACTACGCCATCCATGTATGTGTATTTTGGATATATGCATATAGCTATTCCCCTGGAAAGTCTAAGAATATTAATCATGGGATCCAAAAGAAAATCTCACTTGAATTCAGTGTATAGATTAAATAAAGACTTTTCACTACTGCACCCCTGGTTTTGCCTTTACCTCGAATGAAATGTGTCTGTTTGACTTTTTAATAAAAGTTTTTGAGGGTATTTTATTTATTTATTCTCGTGAAGGAATCTTACAAAAAGTGGATGGCGACTTTTGATAGTTTCCGGATATGACAACACCACCCAAAAGAAACAACATTCGCAGTTTCCGGGTATGACAAGGAAAGGAATAGTTCAGGAATTTCCTGTGGCCGGAGGCATTTCAGAAACTGGAAACGTGGTCCATTCCTGTGTATATGTCCCAGAGAAATAAACGCCATAATCCTTCGGGACATACAAAGCTGAAAATAATCTAAAAAATCATTTATATAATAAGTACTATATATCGAGTCAAGTGTTTAACACAGGTTCGTACTAAATTCCGGAAAGTGATTACTACATACAAATCTTAAAATACATTTTATCATAACCTTTGCATTTTGGACATACAGATTTCACTGACAACAAGTACACCATTTCTGAACATGTTCAGCGGCTACGGCAGATTCTATTCATATATAATTGCCAAGAGACCTTTTAAAAAGTTCTTGGTCGGTTCAATACACAAACTTCTCTTATGATGCAAAATTTTCTGATCCTGTCATAGGCATGTGTTCAGGTGTAACCTTGGCTTCCATTCCGCTAAAACGGCTATTTGCTTGTGCATTTCCCTCTCCATCAGACACAGGAGCAGGTCTTGTAGGAGAAGGAGGCTGCACCTCCACATCTGGATAGGCAGCTTTGAACTTTGCTCTCAATTCTTCATCAACTAATCTCACACCATTTAATTGGTTACCAAGTGATATCCACCCTGCATGAGTGTTATGCGTCCGTGCAAACAGTTCAAGTTTTCGGGTACGTGGACTTATCCTTTCTAGCATCGCATACATTTCATCTGGTTTTTGGCTTGTCGCTCGAATTTCAGAAACAAGGACATCTGTGTCAATGTTACGGTTCACTTCTGGATCACCCTTAATACCAACAAGACAATGTTCTTTACTGTGATTCAACCAGTGACCTGTTCTCCCTGTTCTAATAATTCGCTGAAGCTGATTAGTCTTCACCCAGATAAGCTCTTCAATGCGACGATAACCCCATAGTTCCAGACATTCTCGTCCAAGTTCCATTGCACGTCCAGTGACCCAAAGGAAAATGAGACCATCAGTCTGCAGAGTTGGCACATTCAAATTCTTCATCTCATCATCAGCCATTGTTCCATATGGCAATTCCATGTGAATATCCCAGGGTGGGTCTGCCATAATAACACCAAACTGACCCAAAATATCCATTCTGAAATTGCGTATATCACAATTGATCCATTGTGGCTCCCCAAGCTCAATTTCTGAGCAATATTCTGTACGTAAAGGTTTTGGTGGTGGAAGGCCAACCATCCCTGGCATAGGTAGATCAGGAGTTGGATCCAGCTCATAGTGCACATATTTGCATGTCTTCAAATGCCGACAAGTGTCCAGATAAGTACAATCACCCAGGCTAATATCAGTATGAAAAGCAATTATTCGCCTGAAATGAACCTTCTCACATGCAATATAGGAGCATCTTTGACGTCGGCAATCTTCTTTTGTTAAAGCTTTACAATACTCTTTCAACTGGGTACCTCCTTTTGTTTTAAACTTTGCAGCAAGAGCAGTTTCTCTTGCAGTAGGACGATTAATTAGATCATAAAGTTCTTCACTTGTCTTGGATTTCTGCAACTCGCTAAATGATTTTTTATTAATCAATGCTTCAATATCTTTGATGTCATCCTCCTCTGTCCTTGGTTTGGAAGATAGAGGAGGTGGAACTAGACCAGGAGATGGTCCTATTGGTGGCCTTTGCATAGCAGGATGACCATTAAATCCCATCCCCTGTCCAGGAACACCACCAGGTCCAGGCATTCCCATAAAACCCATGGGTCTATGGACAACTCTCGGGCCCATCATTTGTGGAGGTTTGCTTCCTGGAAACATTGGAGGTCTTGCCAATGGCATGCGATGAACACCTTGTGGATGAGGTCCACTGGATCCAGCCCACATATCTGGCCTCGGAATGCCGGCGTTCATACCAGCTGGGGCTCTACTTAAATCCATTCCACCAGCAGTTCCCATTACTGGAATAGCACCCATTCCATTTAAATTATCTGTATTTTTAGTATTTAGTTTCTTTGCTCTTTCAGGAAGCACCTTTGCCAGTCGGGTTCGGTCAATATTCAGTACCATTATCCTATTTTTACCACTCACTGCATATTCTTCCAAGTCTACACCTGCATTTTCATCTGCAAATGCTTTCAACGCCATTTCTACAGCTGCAATAGCCCCGACTTCTCCCCCAACTTCTCCCCCAACTTCAACGACAGTGTTCTTATCTGCAGGTGTGCAGTAACCATTTTCCAATTTCCTAAGAATCGCAGCAGAATCAATTGCCGGAAAACGTGTGTGATCCGCACAGCGATCGAGCAAAACATCAGCAACCATAACTTTGACAGTACTAAGAGCCTTAAGATGAGATCCAGTGGCATCATACTCGTGTTTGTCATCCAACCGAAGCAGACGAGACCTAATATCTGCTTCTTCGCTACCATTTACATAGTCCATTCTTGAAACATCATTTCTGTCTTCGGAATTCGAGACGCCACCTGTTGCACCCACACCACTGTCTGAACCACCACCCTGATGACGCTTATGTGGCCTTACCGTTCTATTCGGATCTGCTCCATTGAATGCAGAAATTACGCTCATAGAAAGGTCCAGAGAGCTCCCAAGGTTAGGTACAACCTTGTCAAGCGTGTATATAAGCTCATCCTGGACCATACGCGTAGCCTTAATGCGATCCACTAACTTCTGCCTTTTCTCCTTGAAGTGGACCAATTCGTCATCTCCCTCAATGTGCATATCTACTTTCCTTTGGATTAGCGACGGGACAGAAATGTACCAAACTAAATTTCCTTTGAATTAGCGACGGGAAAGAAAAGTACCAAATAAATTTTCTTGCAAGGAGTTACAGAATAGATCTATTATAAATACTTATAATTTTAAATATTTATCAGGTTAGATGAGCAGAGATATCTATTTTAAATGCAGTAGTCTATAACGCGACTTTTTGAAAGCTTTTCCCGCGGATCTTTCCGGCCCAAATCCGGCAGCAATTCATTGGAATCCCATGTTTGATAGCTAGTTTCTGCACAATCAATGGCTCCCATTGGTTTTTCAGGGGGCTGAATCCAAATATGGAGTTAAAAAACCATTTTAACTGCTAAAAATCAAGATTTAAACTCATTTCTTCCACCAGATTCCGTCACCGGAATCTCCAAAAAGTTGCATTATAGACAACTCCATTTTAAATACTTATTTAGCATGATGAACCGATATATTTTTATGAACCGATATTATTTAATTTCTTTAATTTCTTTTGGACCGATATGAGCAAAATTTCAACTTTGATGATAGAAAAACATGTTAAACTCCCAAATCCTAGAAAGCATATCAAACATCTCAATGAAATATATATATATATGATATACAACATTATAATTCTTTTAAAAACCAAAAAAACATATTAAACTCCCAAACCCTAGAAAGCATGTTAAACATGTCAAACATCGCAACGAAATATATATATGATATACAACATTGTAATTCTTTTCAAAAAAATTATAAAAAAAAAATAAAATTTTTATACCTTAAATTTTAATAATATTAACTTTCCGTAAATCACCAACTCTTCATATTTATTAAAAATAAATCTAAAACAAATAAGTTTTTAAACTTGACAATATAAATAGATTTCCTCAAGCATAATCAAAACAATGAATAAGCTCACTGATAATTTCATCTGGGGTCATGCAGAAAAGAGCAAATTTCATCTCACGAAATTACCCCATCTTTCTCTGCCGAAGAAGATGGGAGGATGGGGTCTTCTGGATTTGCGATCCTTTGGTATGGCTCTCTTATGCAAATCATTATGGAGGGGTGTTTTCGAAGCCGGGCCTTGAAGCAGAGCTATCCAATCGAAGTATCTAGGCAGAAAGGATATTTCCTTCTGGTACAGAAAAGAAAGCATTGGCCCATCCTATGGATCGCCAATTTGGTTAAGTCTGCATAAAATGGAATTTTTTTTTTTGAAGAATCTGATATGGCATTTTCAATCCGGGAAAAGGATCCTTGTCGGAAAAGACGCATTCCTAAGTGGATCGGAGGAGATCGTTGTCCCAGAATCCTTCCTTGCTTTCCTTCATAGAAGAGGTATCTTTTTCTGGGATGGTTTAATTTCTGAGTGGCTAGGTCCAATTCCTATGTGGCGTGATGCGGATAGTTTGCAAATGTCGAATGCCTTGGCTGCTCAATGGGCCCATCTCAGCATAAAGCTCAGGAACAGTGGCATTTTTCACTCATCGGAGCATGATGCATTAATTTGGAAAAATGCAAAAGGGTCTCATTCCATCCGGGTAAAAGATGTGTATCAGAGCCTGATTAAGAAAAAACGGTCCTCCCAATCTTTTATTTTTCCAACTGTTTTCTGGAAAGTGCGATGCCTGTCCAAGATGGTTTTATTCTCGTGGTTGTTATTTCATAATAAAAACCTATCATGGGAGAATTTAAGAAAAAGAGGGTGGCAGGCGTCGAGCTTCTGTCCCATCCGCAGGTCTGCAGCGGAGGATAATCATCATCTATTCATAAGTTGTCTGGGCACACATAAGCTTTGGTCATCTCTCGAGATCTTCTTCGGCATTCAGTTCTAGTTTCATGCTACTATAAAAGAAGCTTTTATGTGGTACAACGAGCAATCATAGTCTTGCAGGTCTGTTTTCATCATCTCTGTATGGTGCATTTGGAAATGGCGCAATATTCTCACTTTCAAAGATAAAAACCCTTCCCTCTAGGAAATTCTCCTTCATATCTCTTCTATTTATGAAGCTATCCCTATCCCTCCCCTCAAGCAGAAGAAACAGTTTATCATCGATCCTCATCTGGATATCTCATCTGTGCCGAGGGCGTTTTTTGATGGCGTTGAGAAAAATGGAGCATGTGGCTGTGGTTTTTTTATTATAGTAGATAAAGACACAATTTTTTCTATCTTTTGGAACGGAGGAAGAGGCACCAACAATTCAACTGAGGCAATGGCCCTTGCTGGCCTTTTATACTTTTGTCTCTTTCTTAATCTCCAGGGGGTTTCTATCTATGGCGATTCAAAGATCATGGTGGAATATGTCAAAGGAAAAAACTCCATCTCCAGCCCTCATCTTTTTGGTTGGATAAACAGGATAAAGTTCTACTGGAATCTTCTAAAGGAGGGCTCAATCCAACACATATACAGGGATAAAAATGTGCAGGCTGATGCTCTGTCGAAGAAGAGTCTTCTCGAGGCTCCTGGTCATTGGCATCTTCAGGTCTCTGTGGAAAGCGATATCTTCTTCATTCAGGATTTTTATCCTACTGACTTTTAATTTCGTCCTTGCAGGTCTTCAAATATTTTCAGTGTTTTGATGCCCCAGCATTATTCATCCACAGGCCTCTTAATCTTATGACGGGGTTTTTCTCCGGAATCTCTCCTTATAGTCTTATTTTTTTATGGCCGATTTGCGTTGGCTGTACGCATTTTTGAAGCGATATATCTCCTCATGTGGTCGATCTGCTTATGCGGATCCTTTTCTGTTTTCCTATATCAGTCTCTTTCAGTTTGCTGGGAGTTCCGTTTTCAGCCCTGCCCCCCCAGTTTTATGCATATGGTTTAATTTTGTTGATCCAGAACTCTTTACTGGGTCATATGTTTTTGTTCTTCAACATGTATATGGGACTTTTTATATATCTTATATAAATACTTTTCATCCTGAACTGGAAAAAAAAAGAAAAAAAAAAAGCTTAATTGAATTGTTAGATGTGAGGGTGGGATCGTGCGATCCCATTTCACAGTTTAATCTTAAACACTTTGAAATGAATGTAAATTCATAGTTGTTAAATGTTACTAGTTCAATCTCATTTTGAGGTGTTGAGTTGAATTATTAGATGTGACAGTGTAATCTTACTTGATTATGTATTATTGAATTAAGTTGTTATATATAATATTTGCACTTTAATTACAATTTTATTTCAAAATTAAATTTTATCTATTTTGAAATGAATATGAAATTATAAAAATGCTTGGTTTTTAGATGTCAAATCTCAACTTTATATGAGAGTGGAAATCTTTAATTTTTTTGGAGGCGATTTAGTTGAAGTTATTACATAAAACATGTTTTTAAGATACAACTTGAAATTAGTGAAAACTCTAAAGGATGTTGCTTCAACCATATATCTAGGGTTTTATCACTTTCCATAAAAAACTTCATTCAATAATATATATATATGGTGTATGCTTATTGACACTATGATGTACTTATTGTTGTTGGCTATACTCTCATATTCCAAAAACCTAAGGGATTATTAAATGTGTGTGTATGTAACTTCTTCAAAACGATGTCATATTATATGGGTTACTCAAAATTGCTTGGAAAATTCCATCTGCGCTGGACATGCCAATTGCCATTATTTTTGGAATCTTAAACTTCAAATTTCAAAATATTATCCTTGCTCGACATCGTACAATTATTTTTTGCACTTCTGTCATAGCCATATCCGTACAATAATTTTATGCTTGCCTCACAAGTTCAACACCCATAGTATTTAGTAAACCCTTATTCAAAGGATATGTTTGGGTCAAAGATAACACTTTACCTTAATTGTTAAATGGATTTATTATAAGCCAAACTAAAATAGAGATTGATAGCTTTTTGGGCTTTGCTAACTTCTACTAAAGATTCGTGTTGGGGTTCTCTTATATTGCCTCGCCCTTATGTTGAGTGACCAAGGGAGTAGCAAAAACAATTTTCTTTTGGTCTGAGTCACAATAGAAGGCATTCAATGATTTGAAACACCACCTTTGTTGTACAGTAGTCCTACTGCAACAACCATATGATATTGAGATAAATTCCTTTGACTATGTTATTGGTGTATAAAGCTCGCATAGGAGGTTATTCTCCTCATTGTACATAAATAGTATTAGGCACTACAATATGTAATGAGTTGATTAGAAGCTATCAATTATAGATTGGATTAAAATTCAAATTCAAAACTAAAGATTAAGTTAAGAAAACGTGAAACAAAAATATATTTAATCACATTGGCTTGAAATGTAAAGTACACCTACTTGAATTATGAACACTTTGGACTAGCCATTTACTAAGACTTATCACACAAGCCAAAGTCCTGTACGCAATCATGTTCAAAAATATCAAGTACACACTTGCTTGGAAATGACATTGATCAAGAGGGCTTTAATCCAAGGGATTGATTAATTCACTAGGGCCTTCCTTGCTACTGAAGGCAAGTGGACACTATGGAATTCTTTTATTCAATCTCATAGATTTGATATAGTACTATTTGAAAATCTAAGAATATGCTATGACCTTTTCCATATGTGAGAGTGAAAATGAGTGGTCACTCATAATATTCTACTCATCCCCTTAATTAGTATGTTCCCAAACCATTGATTTAATCTAAGGAAAGAAAGGAATGAATACAAGGAACTACATTGCTTGTTAGCCCAAATCTAAGTAAAAATGCTGTCAAGCTGGTTGTAGCCTTCTTCACCAAGCAAAAAGTGGTGAATGGCACTTCCAATACCTTTCTCAACTCTTCCAAATAGATTGCTCTTAAAAAAACCAATTATCTTATGATAAATAAGACTCATAAGCACACATAAGTCTATAAAACATAACCAATGATATATTCAAATGATGCAATGTTTGAATGAAATAGTAATATATTAGTGAATGTGGTTGCTATGATATGCTCGTGACATATAACTATGATATCTATTGAAATGTAGCTATGATATCCAATGAGCTCACACTTTGAAAAACGTATATAAATACACCAATTAAAACAACATTAAAAGTACTAAAAGGTAAATGATATAATCAAAAAATAATTATTAAAAACAATGAATTAAGAACTGGTTTATAAACATGAATATACAACAAACTAGAAAGCTAGTTTATAGATAACTTTGCACACGAGTTTGCAAAATATAATCTGAGCAATAGAACAAGAGAAATATGACAATAAACTAAATTAAAAGAAAATATATACCTAAATTATCCATATTAATGAAATATAATACACTAGCTTGAGTGGTGGTAGCCCCTGTATAGCTCAACAAACACACTTAACTTCTACCAGTGACTGAAACTCAAAGGCACTCCAATAATTTATTAAAATAGACGAAAAACATGTCTAAAAACAAATTTTAAGCTCTCAAGTCAAAATTCAAGGTATCAACAATATAAACATGTTTTGGCAAGCAAGGTTTGTTTTCCTATATAGGCAAAAAGATAAGCAAATGCCCAAAAATCTTCCTTGCTATTAATTATAGCCAATTTTGAAGATAAAATATGATCAATTTGACATTCTTGAGTGCTCAAATCATGGATTGGATCTCAGAAAATTAGATCTGTTATGATTTGCCAGCTTGTGTTACATTTTTCCTGTTGGAGTGTTCACATTAGTCAAGCGAATGAAAATATCACCATCTTAGGACATCAATAAACAAAACCCATGTTTTAGAATTTACCCAAACCTATTGTGAGTACCTAACGAAGTATGATTTATGAATTCTACTGAAATATGAAAAAATATGTTATAATGTAATTATTTACATAAAAATTCAAAAATTAAAAATATCATTAAAAACCTTTTGGAAATTGATTATGTGGGAAAAATATGAGAAAATGTGCTCATAAATGACTTAGAGAGGTGTTCCTAAGGCCAAACAAGACATAAAACCATAACAAATTTATATCAAAATGGAGGACTGACACATAACATACCTCCAAAAAAGTGGTTGGGATCGCGATTTTAAATGGCTTACTAGTCATTATGGTTTTTCTTTGAAACATTATGATATTTCTTACAAAAATATGTTGTAATGTGAAGAATGGGCTTTGCAACTAAGAGATGATTCTACTAACAAGCTGAAGTTATATTACTATTTTCTCTATTTCAAATTTGTTGCTTTGTCTCTTTTCTAAAACAACATCTTCTTTTATTCTCTTTCTTCATCCCATATATTTGTCTGGGTTTCACAAAATTTGGCCTGCTTTCTCTCATTTATTTGATAATTTGGTGATGCTCCTTCTTGGGCATCATTCCCTGCTGATGTGAGGCCAACCATTGGTTTCATATACCTTATTTTTCCTTTACCCACTCATCAAAGTTATCCACTTCCATATCCTTATCTTCCAATTTTTTCTACTCAGTATGAGTGGTCACATATTTCAAGTAATGTGTGTAGACAATATATTTGTATTTGTATACATGAATTGATATGTAAATAGTTGATAGAATGAATGTTGACTTTTTTACAATGAAGGCCCTTGCTTAAACATAGTTTTAGGTGCATTTTCACGAGATGTCGTGATCTTTGGTCATGCCCATCTACATAATCAATATTTAATTATAGTTATTTTATTTTTTTAAACATAACATTGTCTTCCCCTCAAAATATATTCTTTGTACCCAAAACATAGGTAACGAGGGATGTTGTTGACGAAAATATTCTATCTCCCAAGAAACATCTTCTTTCGATAAGGTTTTCCACTTATGAGGTACTCTTTAATGACTCGAGAATGTAATTGATTTTCTCTAGGGGGAATGATATCTTTTCGTTATAATATAACTTCTCCCCTGTAATCCAATGTATGAATTTTTGTTTGTGCTATTTGATGTTCCCCTACACCATTTTTAGACAAGAAACATGGAAATTGTTATGGACGCAACTTTTTTCGGGTAAGTAGCATAAGACTCCAAGAAAAATTATTTGCATTAAACACATCTATTTCCAATATTAAATACTCAATGGACATCTTGTGACACTAAGGCTAGATGAACTGATCGATTACATTATGTTTGATATTTGTGACCAAGCTCCGAGCCTTTGCATGGTTTGTTGTTTACTAGGGGTTATCCACCAAAGCACGACTTGCCAACAAAAAATGGTTGTTTGCTTGTGCAGTTGCCCCTCCATCAGAAACAGGAGCAGGTCTCGTAGGAGGAGGCTGCACCTCCACATCTGGATAAGCAGCTTTGAACCTTGCTCTCAATCCTTCATCAACTAATCTCACCCCATTTAATTGGTTAACAAGTGACATCTACCCTGCATGAATGTTATGCATCCGTGCAAAAAGTTCAAGTTTTCGGGTACGAGGACTTATCCTTTCTAGCATCGCATACATTTCATCTTGTTTTCGGCTTGTCGCTCGAATTTCAGAAGCAAGGACATCTGTGTCAATGTTACGGTTCACTTCTGGATCACCCTTAATACCAACAAGACAATGTTCTTTACTGTGATTCAACCTATTATCTCAAAATCAAGCACTGGAAGGCTGCAGGCCAGGTTAATTTCAAGTAACTATTTCAAACCAGACTTTTGACTAAGACTTAGCCTCCTTAGCCTGAGAGGGCTCTCTCAAAGGGTTATTGATTTTGATTAATCATTTGAATAGATGGCTAACTCTATGGTTTGTAATTGTATATGTTTATAGGTTGAAAGATGAAGGCTGGCTACCATTGGGCTATGGAGTCAAAGTATGTTTCAGTACAACAACAAGATCAGCTTAACATGAAGTCAGGGCATTCAGCATTTGAATATTCAGAACACAACACACATATGGAACCATAGCTCATAAGTGCACACAGGAAGTCAGAGCACAATCAGTGAATTCTGAGTGATTGTACACCTATGCAACTGTAAAAAAACTAAGGAAAGGACAACACACATTCTGAATATAAGAAATCCTTCATGAATCCTGAGTAGTGAAGCCAAAGCATTCTACCTAGCATGGAAGTCAAGGCATTATAGAGTTTGAGTGTAGAAATGACAATACAAAACAGTGAAACATAGTAAGTTTATCTATGAAGAAAGTCAGAGCATCAGTGATGAATTCTGAGTATCATAAGTAAACACCACTGCAATGTAAGTATTGGAGAATGCCATCATAACAAGAACATGCAAGAGCTCTTCATGAATCTTGAGTTGTCTAAGTA
>APFE030427493.1:18495-67250 GCA_000404065.3 Pinus taeda
CTATATATAGAAAGGAGGTTTTTTCATTTGAATCATCGAAGAATTGTTCATTTATGTAATGTAAAGGAGGTTGCCCCCTCGAAGAGGCTGAATTATAAGGTGTTGATCTATCTTTTCTATCTTTTCTTGAGCTCGTTTCATAACATAGAGGGCTTGGAGTTTAGTTATTCCTCTGTGATTGCTAAATTTTAGTAATCTACTTCATTTATTTTTAGTTGTATTCATTTAATTAGATTCTAACTATTGATAGAGTCAGTTGAAGGTAAGTTGTGCAGTGGAACAACTGTCTAACTTAGAGATCTATTAGTTAACTGATCAATCAACCCAAAATAGCTAGTGCATGAAAGGAATTCGAGTTCCTCATTTGAAGTGGAGATGACAAGGTAGTGTAACATAAGTTATAGACTAGTTTTAATTGTACAGTTGTTTCACGAGTTAGGAGATCAATCCTTCTGATTTGTGAAATCAATTTGGGGTAAATTTCTATGTTTTAGGGGCCAATTTCCTTAGCATTTACGCAAGGAAATAGGAGGCTTGGTGGACAAATAATTGGCCAAGTGTTGGACAAATTTTCTCACTCAGCAAAGAGAATAGTTATTATTTTGCATGTTGAGATTAGAGATGAAGCTAGCAATTGTAATAGTTTCTCTATTCAATGGATTAATGCAAATAGAATTTAGGGGATTTCCCCAGTTGGGTTCCTCTAGAAATCCCCGTGTATTTGTGGTTTTGTTTATTGCATGTTGTTATAAATTGTGGTTTCCATTCGGCAGGTCAATAGAGTATAATTGGGTCTCTTCTTTTCTAGTTTGAAATCTTGATCAATTTCAATTTCTATCAAATTATGCACTTTACATTACTGGGACTTCCACTAACTTTGACTATCTGGTAACTTCTAATGGGATAATTGGGTCCTCTATTTATACATCATGAGTGAGGGGAAACCTCCTTGGAAAGAGGAATGTTTCCCTCCAAAACTCCTAAAAAGTAGGATGATGTTTCTTGAGTGACCTGGAAACTACAAGGAGGATTATTTAGTGCTCCAAGCCACTTTAGTATGATCTTCTTGTTGTAGTGAATAGGTCCCATAAACGTATCTTACTCGATATCCTCGTGATCCATGCCACATATTCTCAACATCTTCCATCATAACCACAATAGGTACATAAAACATGATAAATCTCTTTAATTAATCTAGGTTGATATTGGTGGACACGTTCTAATTCCACCTAAACCTCCAATCTATTTCATCATTTTCCATGTTTATAGAAACATTTACTATTTTAGCGTTTTTCAGGTCCTGAACTTCCAAACCTGTTTTTGACCCCTTAAACGACATTTTCTTTAGGTCTACAATAGGCCCATCACCATAGGTGACATATAGAAAATCATGTAGTACTCAGATATATATTTCTAATGAGGTAACGTATGTGCCAAATGAAGATAATATGACCAAGTTACGACCTCGGGAAGTTGTCTACCAAACTAACCACAACAAGGCCGAAAAATTCTTGGTGTCCCACATCCTAGGGTTAGGGTTTTTGTTGTTTAGGGTTCTACCTTATTGTTCAATAATAGAAATTCCCTTGAGACACATTATAACACAATTCAGAGGCATGTAGCCAACACATCTCTTGTCACAGATAAGCTATCATCGTCCGAGCTATTTTATTTCCATTGATGTCTCTGAGCATATTTTCGTTCTTTGATATTAATGAAATGAAGTTTTATTTCTACTGTATCTCTATGTTTATGTGAATATCTGTATTTTTTTGTGTTCCTTTGTCAGTATGGATCATTAACCTTCCCAATAAATCATTTAAGCTAAGAAAATGTTAGGAAGTGCAAAAGGGGTGGTCCAATATGGCCTTTATTTGCCTAGGAAAGATTAGATGAGTCTTATGTTTTAGATAATTCAGTGGCCCATCACTTCCCTTCTTATACTTCATCACTAAATGAAACTACTATAGAAACCCCATCCACTTGCAATTCCTAGTCTATTGTAGCTTACTCTAGGCATGCAGGTACTATAGTGGCTAGCGATCTATGTGGATTGTGTTCTACTTTCCCATGAAAGAGTCTTACCATGTATTCACATATTACGCTAGGGAATACAATGTCTTTTTGGAAGTAGGGTAGATGAGAATTACCACATGAAATACTTAAAAATGATAGCATACAAACCTTCATCCTTACATCAAAACTGCTCCCATATCATACTCACTTGCATCTCTCTCCACTTTGAAGCGTTATTGAAAATTCAATAATGTTAGAGCCATTTCTTGATTGATGTTCTTCTTTGACTCATCATTGTCCCTATGTTAATACTTTCCCCAATAAAAAATTATGCCATGTTGGGTCCTTCATTTTTTTGGATAAATATGGAATACAAGCTTGCAGAATAGTCGTAGAGGAAGAATGGACAAATCCACTAGATGCAGATCACTGGAAAAATAAATATGACTGTAAATTAGATGTTTGGACTTGAGGATCCAAAAAAATAGGGAATTACACTCATGAAAGCATGAAAGTTGGATCAATTTTGAAAGAATCCAGAGGAAAGGGGGAAAAGGTACCGAGATTTTGTCAAAGTGGACCAGATAAAAGGTGGGATCAAGAAACCTACACAAGGACTAGATCAAGTGAGTGATCCTATAAAATAAGATGCATAGGGAAAAATTAGGCATCATTAAATAAATATTTTGATCTACACTGTTCTCTTTTTTTCTCTCAATTACATTTAGAAGTTTACAGTCCGTGGAGGACTTTGAATTATTTGTAGGAATTGTAATGCCTCGTATAATTAGATATGATGTAAGAGGATCACGTAAGTCTATAAGGGTTCTTCATGCAATGGATTGGATATATTAATAATAAAAGGATTTTTGGGGATATGTTGTGTTAAGTGATTCACTCTATTTATGGCACCATTTGAAAATTTTGTTTCTGTATGAATATATATGAATATTTTTTTCCCTTTTGTGGATGGAGATTATGATATTGATATGGTTGTGTGGATCTGTAAAATGATTAACTGCACAAATAATATAATAACATTCTTAATCTTCCACCACTGATCCAGATCCTTTAATTTTTATTGGTTCTGTCTTGCCTCAGGTGAGACACTCCTTTTCATAAAGAAAGTGAAAATGCTTATGAAAAGCTAGACTATGATGGGTTCCCTTCTTCGAAAAATTAGGCCAAACCCTGGCCCCTCACTGCTTCAATTTTTTTCCAACAAATGTTTCCATTATCGAGACCCTAAAATTTTAGAAGGAAAATATATCATGGTCTCTAGAATTCTTAGTAGACGTATTCAGGATTGATGGTATTAGAAGGTTAACCATTTTATTCTGCAATAGGCTCAACCAAGGAAGAAGAATTTGGACTAGTTTAAAGAAGAAGTTTTGTATGTTGAACCTACTTTTGACCAATACAAAATATTTTGTTGTGAGTTCCCTGAAAAATTACAAAAATGGTTAAGGTGGTTGCAAGTTAAAGGAATTGGAAGTTTGCCTAGGCTTCATAGAGAGTGGTCAACATTTTATCTGGTTAAACTCCATTGATTAGAAACAAACGTAACAAGGGTTGTTTTTTTTGATAAATGAAACATTAGAGGTTTATATTACTGAGTTTGGAGCTGAAAAACACCAATCCTTTTCTAGAGTGGAAGTAATATTTAAGTTTGGTATGCAGGGAAGATTGTTGAAAGAAATCCAACTTTGGATTAAAGTCTTGATGGTTGAATAAAATATTCTACCATTCCAAGAATATTGAATGGCTTGTTAGAACCCTTAGTGTTGGGGGTTAGATCTAGGGCGAAGGATGTTGTGTTGTTGTGCCAAAGGAGGGGTTGTTGTGATGGACCAAGAAGAGTTTCATAAGGCACAATATTTTAGAGAATTGCAGAGGGAAATGAAAGTTAATGAGTGGAGAGAATGGAAGCTGCAGTAAATCTTGCATAGACGAAGAGAGTTATAGAGGATAGGAGAAGCAATGATAACTTCAGTGTCATAGAGGAATAACATGGATGTTCCTTAGTTGAAAGGAAAAGGAAAGAATTATGGATCTCCGTTCAGCGAAATAGGAGATGCCAATGGAATTATTAAGGGAATTTTGGTTGGGACTGATAGGCACCCCTCAAAATCAAGAGGATTTCATACACTAGAGTCATTTGTACAGTTGATTATGATGTCTCGTGAGCATACTCTAGGAGAAGATGGCATGCACTTTATGATAAGGTGATTCTTATTCGAAGATGAATAATTTCTTGCTCCTAGCCTGCCACAACATAGTGGCACAACTCCTCCTCTCCCTAAACTTCCCCTGGTATTATATCAAAACCATGATCATTGATTTTCTAAATTAAGTAAAACTATGAAATTCCACCAAGTACATTCTAGACATAGTGTCGGTAGTTCAAGTGGAGGAAGTAGTTCTAGTAGTGGTGTTCATTCAAGTTTAATCAATTAGTGTTAGTTGGGTTCCAAGGGATTTATACTTTTTCTTTATGGGAAAACAATCATGGCTAGAAATACTATTGAATCGCTTACTTGATATCTAGAATTTTTAGGAGAAGGTGGCGAATATGTTCAATATCACCGGTATCTGCGTGAGGCTGTTTGGAGGACTCGATAGAATCTTGATGCCACCAAGCTTATTGATTTACATACTACTTTAAGAGATCAAGTGCTTCGATGTTTTATTAAGTGTATCGATGCAAATACTAATGCTTCCATGGATATAGTTAAATGAGAATTTCTTGAAGAATTTAAGTTACCTCAGTCTAATGAGCATGGTTTGGTGGAACCATTGGATATTAGACAAGTGGAGAGAGAATATTGTTGGTAGTGTATGCAGAGATTCAATGATGCTATTGGTAAACTATCATACCCCATTAATCCCCATGTTTAGAGATATTTCCTCATTAACGATTTATTACCGATGATTAGGATTCCACTATCATAGTAGAAGATTAACACACTGCGGGATGCTTTGGAACATGCAATGCAAATTGAAGCCATGGTGGGATACCTTGAGGATTATAAATTGGGTGCTCCTTCCTTTGACCCTGTTATTATGGGACTTCACAACCACATTTCCAACACGACTATGAAATTAATAGATCTTTCTCCTATGTGACCCATGAGACCTAAGGTTTAGTGCACGCATTTTCAATTCAAAGTGCATCATGTCACATAATGCCTGTGACTCAGGGGCCAAGGATCATCTAGCATGCCTATGGGACCTCATCTACTACCACCTAATAATCCTAGAGTTGCACAAATTTCTTCGACAATGCCCTTTTAGGGTCCGACTCAATATCAAGAATTCCCACCTCATCAAGGTATGCCTATGAATGAGTTTTGTGATATTTGTAGGTCTTTTGGCCATTCACCTCCTTTATGTCCTGCTCTATATAAGTATTCTAATGTTCCCAACAACATATTTTATGATTTGTTTTGGATCTCCTAGACATCATACAGATCAATTTTGATCTTTGGATTCATTGGTTGATCGCCTAGATCGCACAACTTTCTGATTTAATGAATTTACTTGATGGAAAGGAGTATGAGCCTCCATGGGAGGAATGATATGAGGAAGAGGCCCAATCAGATGTTATAATTGTGACTAAGAACGTCATCGTTCAAGGGAGTTTCCAATGCCTAGAAGACCTGAATGTTCACATTTTTGGGTGAATACACATGATAAAAAGGATTTTCTAGAACTGATCACCCGCCAAGAAGAGTCTAGTCTGATGAAGGGAGCTAATATGATTAATGCTAAACTGCGAGAACCAAAACTAGTTGTGTAGCCAAATATTAACATTATGACTAGAGGAGGGAAAATATTTGGGTTTGATATTCGAACTTTTGATTAGCTGACTCTCATAAGGCTAGCGCCACCGAAAAGGTCCTATGATCGAAATCAGCAAAAATAATATTATCAAGGTGCAACTAAACTATTCCGGAAAATATTTTCTTCTCAAGGTCCCTGAGTTTAGAAACAAAAACAAGTATAGACTAAAAGTGTCATACCATCCTAGGAGATATCCTAACCAATATTAGAATGGCTTAAGTTATTTTTGTAAATTATGAATGATGATCAACTAACTGGTCAGTTGCGTAAGCAATTAAATGTCATTGCTAAGGATGATCCATTCTCAGAAGAGACTATTTCTACTAATCTTCCTAAAATAACTTCTAAGTAGGTTCGACATAATAATAAAATAATAGGATGAGAATTTTGTGTTGACGCTTAAATTGTTGGATACTAGATCAAGGACTCCATGTTAAATGTCATATCAAATTTCAAAATTTTGCCAAGGAAAACATGTTGTGGTGCTCAGGAAACCCATATTAGTTTTTCACCAATTCAAATATAGATGGAAAAATAAAATATTGTATTCTACCTATTGGGATATTGGAATATTTTAAGGATGATATTGCAAGCGTTAAGACTTATGCAGAATTTGAAGGAATGATATCATGGGTGAGAAAGACACATACCCAACCTTATCTGGAATTGAATGGGCACTTGAA
The DNA here is from genome assembly GCA_000404065.3 of Pinus taeda. Classification (NCBI taxonomy): domain Eukaryota; kingdom Viridiplantae; phylum Streptophyta; class Pinopsida; order Pinales; family Pinaceae; genus Pinus; species Pinus taeda. The sequence goes on from APFE030427493.1 coordinate 25,038, forward strand.
AACTATTTAGTTATTGATCTCAAATGGGAAACCATGACCTTCGAAGTTGATGGATTTCGGGTTATATAACCATTGGATCCGTATTAAGGCCAAATATATAATAAACCTATAGGTGATGTTGAAGAACATAAATTGTTAGATCAACTATATAAACTCATTGTTGGGAAAAAGGAGGATTACATTAAACTGACGGATGTTAGATCTATCAGCTAAAGAAGTGTTCAAAGTACATAGGTGGGGTCATATGTTGCGATGGGCTATTGGCAGTAGGGAGACCATGACCTTCATTCGCGACACTATGCACCTATTCTGTGCCTTCGCTAAATCGATACTAAGGTATGAAATTTTCCTGCTTTTAATATTACTAAACTCATTTTGGCTTTTATTAAATAATTTTATTTTAGAATAGAATAGGGTCAAAATATCTATGATGAAAATTTCCTTGCAAGAAACCCCTGGAAGATGGTGGTCAACCCATTGTGACTAGTTTCATGATTAGGATACTATTAAGTTTGTTATGATACATAGATTTTTTACTTTCGAGAATAGATCTAGCAAAATGGCTATCTATGATGGATGTGTTAGCCCGGAAAAGTACGTACAAAATTGTTGTTTCATCTGGATAGACATTGGCTTACTAGTTGCGATGTGGATGCATCATTTTATCCATAGATTGGATACTATTCCACGAGACTGCTATTTAAAGGAGGAATTGTAAAGACAAATGGTGGATTAGAATATAACAACTAACTAGTTCTGTAAGGCTTTTTCATTTTTGGATACTTATACAATGATAGCTAAAGATCTAAAAGTTATCATAATGGTGTTATTCCCCTTTGGAATCACTAGAATAATTCAACATATATGGGGATTCTTCACACCAATATGATTCGAGCTTCCATGAGGTTGTAGCTTACGATAAAATCAATAGAGAACTAGATGATGGCTTGGAGAAATTAAGGAAATTTTCCTTTAAAGAATCTAAAGGAGAGAGGAGGATGAGGAAAGATCCTGTTACAGATGCACCACATTTGCAACCACAAATGTTGAAAAAGATAAATATTGGGACGAAAGAAAAGACTAAAATTTCTTCTATTGGTGATTATTGGGACAAGGAAACCACTAAAGAAGTTTTCAATTTTCTCAAGGGATATGAATATTTGTTCTCTACTTTAGTTTTTGAATTAAAATTAATTAAGTATATTCTAGGGAGATGAAGATTTCTTTGAAACTAGATGCAAAACGATTCAAGCATAGACCTTATAAGTTAAATGCAAGAGTGAAAGAAAAGGTAAAGAAATAGATTGACAAGATGTTGGTTGTAGGACTTATATTCTTGGGCAATGACACTGAATGAATGAATGCAATTTTCATCCAGTATAAGAAAGATTCCCATGAGATTAGGGTTTTTGTTGATTATAGAAGCCTTAATAATGATTGTGTTCATGATCCATTCCCCACTCCTTTCAATCATGATGTCTTGGATAACGTTGCACACAATCAAGCTTATTATTTTACTGATGGATTTTCTTGTTATCAACAAGTTAGGATTATAAAAATATATATGAATAAGGCTCCATTCACAACTGAATGGGGTCCTTATGCCAATGTCATGTCGTTCAGGTTGAAGAACAATCTTGCTATATTTACAAGAATTGTGATAGCTACCTTACGTGATTATATTCACAAGTTTATCGAGTTTTACATGGGTGACTGGAGGGTCTACAGTTTGCTGAAGACACATTCTAGTTTTCTCATATTCATGTTCTATAGATGAAATGAGCTTCAAATATCTCTAAATTTGAAGAAATGCGTCTTTTTGTCTCTTTTGAACCTCGTTGAACCTCGTTGGGTCACATAGTCTGCAAGGAAGGGGTATGTGTGGACCCTTCCAAAGTTGCAGTAATACTGAATATGCCACCACCAACTACTATGAAGCAGTTATGATTAACTCTGGGAGACACATGATATTATCATAGGTTCATCAAGAATTATGATGTAATCCCAACACCACTAGAGAAGGTTTTAAATAAATATGAATAGTTTCTTTGGTCCATTGAATGTGATTTTTCATTTTACACCCACAAAGAGAAACTCGCAAGTGCACCAATTCTAGTTCTTACCTATTGGAATAAATAATTCCATGTTCATATAGATGCATCTGAGGTTGCATTGGGGGATATTTTGATGCAATCGGTATAAGGTAACTTCAACGATCCCATTTATTTTTCTAGTAGAAAAGTTTCTACTATGGAGAACAATTACACAACCACAGAGACGAAATCTCTTATTATGGTGTAATCACTCCAAAAATTCTAACACTACCTGTCGGGGGGTCCATTTAACTTTTTCATAGACCATTACACTCTAAAGTACTCATTCAATAAGTATGTGCTCGAAGGGAAAATATGTCGTTGGCTTATGTTATTTTAGGAATTTACCTTTGAAGTCATTATCAAGCTGGGAAGATAGAATGTGGGTCTAGATCATCTATCTCGCCTTGAATCAGGTGGCTTAGTTGATGATCACTTCCCTGATGTACACTTATTTTGAACTGAAGCAATTGAAGATTACTTGGATGATATTACATTACTTCTCACAATAGGTAAGTGTCCTTATGAATATACATCCATTGAAAAGTGGAATATAGTTTTTCGTGTTTTTTACAATCAAACGATTGTGGGAAAATTATATGAAGTGGAGCTTTATGAAATTTTGTGAAGATGTGTATTGTACAATGAAAAGGATGATGTTCTATGGCAATGTCATGCGAGAGTTGTAGGAGGCCATTGTTGGAATTATGACACAGGTGTTGTCCTTGATGGCAACTCACTCAGATGATAGTTCACAATACAACATGATCAGACTAAAAAGAATGAAGAAAGAAAGGTATACGCAGGTTCACCTTGACGAAGGAGCATATACATGAGGGTTAACAGACCAAAAGGAGCGTATAATTTACACACACACTTTCATAGAATGAAAAGTCTATATATCTTGGAAAACTAAGTTTTGGTCCAAGGTATTTTGTCCATGGTATTTTGATCCATGGTATTGGTCCAAGGTATCTCGTCCAAGGTATTGACCCTAGGTATTTGGTCCAAGGTATTGGTCCTAAGTGGTTTTGTTCCATGGTATTGAGAAAGGCCTGAAACTATATAAGGAGGAGAAAATCATTAGACCAGGTGGGCAAGTATTGAATATTTGATGAAGTGTGAGATCCAATATGTAGGTTATGGGTTTGTGATGCTTTGCTTGATATAAACTAAAGATGCACCTATGTGGATGATGATGGATGATGGATTAGGATCTTAAGGCTTGGAATGTATTATCATTATGTGGTTTGATCATGGATAGACTAGATCTAAATACTGAGCATGTTTTATTCTGCAAATGTTATGATATGGGTATGACTGAATTCTAAAATAGTTGTGAAGTTTTTAAGTTAGTATTTGCAGATATGTACACGGGTTCTCTTTGGTAAAAGCGTGTATACACGCTGGTTCTGCTCATCAGAGTAGCATATACATTATGAAAGATGATATCTGAATTTGCAGTTAGTTTTAGTGGTTGTTGCAGAGTTTTTGGTTCTGCTTTGTGTTTTGGTGACTGTGTTTTGATGACACGCCTTCAGTGATTCAGTTGTGGGTGATTCAGATATTGATGATTGAATATTCAATGATTGGTTAATGCAATGGTTGTATTGCAGTGGTGACTGATTTTGAGCTTCAATGTTGTTGATGGATCCAATATGAAAATTGGATGAAACGTGGCCTTCAAATTGTGGTGTTGTGATCTAGGAGTATCCAGTATGAAAATTTATGAAATGTGGTCCCTAGAGAAAGAGAGAAGGTCATAGCCTTCTGTAGGCTGGTGCCTACATACTGGTAAACATATCGGCTAGTACAAGAGCCAGGGGGTTGGAGCTCCCTTCCAGTAGTAGTTGGAAAATGAGTGAAGTTTGGAGCCTTCAGTAGGCCGATGCCTACGTACTAGTAAACATATCGGCTAGTACAAGAGCTAGGGGGTTGTAGCTCCCTTCTAGTAGAAGCTGGGGAATGAGAGAAGGTTGTAGCCTTTTGCAAGTGTGTGCCTGCATAGTGGTATGAGTTTGCACCAGTACAAGATTGTAAATAGGTTTTTCTTATATTAAAGAAGACAACAACAGGTGGTTTTTGTCCCTCATTGGGTTTCCACCTTAGATCTTGGTGTTCATGTGTGTTTCTTATGTGTGATGGTTTGTTCTATTTTTACTACAACTGGTTACTATTTACATGGTTAATTAAGTACTAATGCACTGATTAAAGATCAACATATGATGAATTAACCAAATCATAAGTTTGCTAGATATACGTTAGTTTCCTTAAACACAGTTATGTGTACACCCTAGTTACCTTCACTAAAGTAGCGTATATGAATTTGAATATGAAAATAAAAAGATTATTGATTTGGCTAATACTGATTCACCCCCCCCCCCCCCTTCTTATTATATTATTTCCAACAATTGGTATCAAGGCTAGTCCTTTGGTAGAAGCTTGGTTTCTTGAAGGAGATCCGTAGAAACAATGGGAAAGAAGCTAAAGAAGAAAGCACCTCAGAAGAAGAACACAACTCAAAGGAATAGTGATAGCAAGAGAGAAAATTGGCCATTAGATGGAAGCAAGGATTCAGATTCCAAATAACCTCAAGATGAACAAGCAAATGAAGCATCAGATAAAATCATAGATCAACAAGATCTATTTAACAAAAGGGAGTGTGCCCTCAAAGAAGAAGTTACCAGATTAAAAGCTCGACTGGAGTGTGCCTTCAAAGTACATCAAATGTTATAGGATGAAGTGATATCATTAAAAAATAAGTAGAATGATGAACTACCTCAAGCAGATAAAGAACAATAAAATGAGATTCTTAAATTGAGGAAAAAAGTGGAAGAAGGAAGAAAGGCTGAAGAAATATTGAAGAAGCAACATCTAGGAAAGGAAGAACAACACCAGGTTGAGGTAAATATCTTAAAAAGTAAATTAGAAGAAACGAATAAATTGTTACAATTTCAAGACAGTACTAAGATTCTGGATGATATTCTTAGTAGTCAAATATCTCCTGCTATCAAAACTAGTCTTGGTTTTTATGAATTTGTTGAAGGTGAATCTAGCTCACAAGGTGAGGCAAGGAACTCTAATGCAAAACCTAAAATGCTCAACAAGGAGATAAGAGGTCAACCCCATCAACAATAAAGGAAAGAAATCCTTCAAAGAAAATCTTTTACTCCAAACTATGGAAGTGATAGTCGATTATTTTCTCAGATGAATAATGTTGAGTGCTATGTATGTCATAATCTTGGACATGTTGCAGCAATATGCAGAAGTTGAATGGTTCAAGACCGTCACACAGAAAGATCATCACATTCCAGGTACTTTAAGTGATATTGTTTTGCTTGCAATATGTTTGGCCACAAAGCCATTGACTACTATAGAAGGAATAGGAAACATATGAGATGTTATGCTTGTAACAAGTTTGGACATATAAAAATGTAATGCATGAGAAAAATTCGGCCACCATACCAGAGGGAGAAAACATCATCACACTCAAAGGTATGGAAGAAAAAGGAAGTACAGTTAGAAAGATGTGGCATAGTAGAGTATACAGACATGACAGACTCAGAGGGAGCTGAAAGTGTGAAACTTCAGTGTTATAAATCTCATACACAAGCTTCATGAAGACAAGTCTCATATATACGCGAGTTCGAAGCTACATAGTCGTGTATATGTTGGTTTGAGGAAAAGCAGTGGGACAGAGTCAAGAAAAAGGGTTTGATATGGTTCAGTCAATTATTTTCTCTATTTGATGATGATTACAATTTGCTGATGATGTGTGGAAATGTGTTGGTCCTCATAAGATGTTATTTAGAAGTGCTTTTGATCCTCACAAGTTAACTTGATGTATATCTGATTGATGATGATGCCTTCATACTTCTTGTTGATATATGCATGATTAGATCTGACAGTGAACAGGTGGAAGAGGTTTAGGGGGAGCATATGCTTTGAATAATGCATTGTTGGTATTATGGTTAAAAGTATTTTATGATGATTCTTATGTGGCTAAATGATACATCTTGCTATGATACTTGGAGTCACATTGTTGGTATTCAGATCAGATTCATGGATGATCACTTAAGTGGCATAGTATTGTTGGTTGGCCAAGAGAATGGTATTGTAGGTTATAGGTCTGGATGTTGTTGATAGATGCTTATGGTGCAGATAATATATGGTGTATGATAGTTGCTAATGACTATCATGGTATTGTTTAGATTGATGTTCTTTGTTATAAAATTCATGTATATCATTTGATGTAAATGTCATGCAAAGACCTAATTTGTAACACCACTTTGCATGGGAAGGATGATGTATTTCATTCATGTATAAACATTTGGTATATCCCCACTTGGTTGGGTGGATGAGTCAAAAATGGTGTATCCGTACTTGGTTGGGAGATTGATCTATGTATGAGTCATTGGTGATAGGAAGGTCATACTCACTTAGTTGGGTTGTAGAGTCATGTTATACTTTGAAAAATATTTTAGTAGACTCTGCATGTGCTCAGGGGGAACATGGATGATTTAGTACATCTTAACATGTACAAAAGGAGAGCTCAATCAGAGAAGTCAACATGTAATCAAGGGGGGCATGGAGAGCATAATGCATATCAAACGGAGAAAATATCTTGGTCTACCCTTTGCCCTTGATGTCAAAGGGGGAAAGTGACTTGGTATGGTTGTTGCCATCAAGTCCAAAGGGGGAGATTGTTGGCATTATGATATAGGTGTTGTCCTTAATGGCAACTCACTTAGATGATAGTTCACGGTACAACATGATTAGACTACAAAGAATGAAGAAAGAAAGGTATATGCGGGTTCACCTTGACAAAGGAGTGTATACACGTGGGTTAACAGACCAAGAGGAGTGTATAACGTACACACACACTTTCACAGAACGAAAAGCATGTATATCTTGGAAAACTAAGTTTTGGTCCAAGGTATTTGGTCCATGGTATTTTGATCCATGGTATTGGTCTAAGGTATCTTGTTCGAGGTATTAACCCTAGGTATTTGGTCCTAAGTGGTTTTGGTCCATGTTGTTGAGAAAGGCCTAAAACTATATAAGGAGGAGAAGATCATTAGGCCAGGTGTGCAAGTATTGAATATCTAATGAAGTGTGAGATCCAGTATGCAGGGTATGGGTTTATGATGCTTTGCTTGATCTGAACTAAGGATGAACCTTGTGGATGATGATGGATGATGGATGAGGATCTTAAGGCTTGGAATTTATTATCATTATGTGGTTTGATCATGGATAGACTAGATCTGAATACTTACGCATGTTTTATTCTGCAAATTTTATGATTTGGGTATGACTGAATTCTGAAATAGCTGTGAAGTTTTTAAGTTAGTATTTGCAGATCTGTACGCGTGTTCTCTTTGGTAAAATCATGTATACACACTGGTTCAACTCATCAGAGTAGCATATACATTATGAAATATGATATCTGAATTTGTAGTTGGTTCTAGTGGTTGTTGCAGAGTTCTGATTCTGCTCTATGTTTTGGTGATTGTGTTTTGATGACAGGCCTTCAGTGATTCAGTTGTGGGTGATTCAGAGATTGATGATTGACTATTCAATGATTGGTTAATGAAATGGTTGTATTGCATTGGTGATTCATTTTGAGCTTCAATATTGTTGACGGGTCTAGTATGAAAAGTGGATGAAACATGGCCTTCAAATTATGGTGTTGTGATCCAGGAGTATCCAATATGAAAATTTATGAAACGTGGTCCTTGGAGGAAGAGAGGAGGTTGTAGCCTTCTGTAGGCTAGAGCCTACATACTGGTAAACATATCGGCTAGTACAAGAGCCAGGGGGTTGGAACTCCATTCCAGTAGTAGCTAGAAAACGAGTGAAGTTTGGGTCCCTCAGTAAGCCGACGCCTATGTACTAGTAAACAGATCGGCTAGTACAAGAGCTAGGGGTTTGTAGCTCCCGTCCAGTAGAAGCTAGAGAATGATAGAAGGTTGTAGCCTTCTGCAGGTGGGTGCCTGCGTATTGGTATGAGTCTGCCCCAGTAAAAGATTGTAAACAAGTTTTTCTTATATTAAAGAAGACAGCAACAGGTGGTTTTTGTCCCACATTGGGTTTCCACCTTAAATCTTGGTGTTCATGTGTGTTTCTTATGTGTGATGGTCTATTATATTTTTATTACACCTGGTTACTATTTACATGGTTAATGAAGTACTAATGCACTGATTAAATATCAACATATGATGAATTAACTGAATCATAAGTTTGTTGGATATACGTTAGTTGCCTTAAACATAGTTGTGTGTACATGCTAGTTACCTTCAGTGAAGTAGCGTATATGAATTTGAGTATGAAAAGAAAAATATTATTGATTTGACTAATACTAATTCACCCCCCCCCCCCTCTTAGTATTATTTCCAACAACCATGTAAGAGGAAAATTTATTGCTCGAAAGGTCTTACAAGATGGCCTCTAGTGTCCAACCTTATTCAAGAATGTGAAGGAATATGCAAAGTAGTGTGATATTGGCCAATGTATTAGTAAACCATCTTAACGTGGAAAATTTCTTCTACATCTAGTGAGGGCACTCGAGGCATTCGAAAAATCAGCTGATGATTTCATTAGACCAATCCATCAACCTGCTCATCATTCGCATTAGAGGTATATCATTACCAGAATATACTATCTGACACATTGGGTAGAAAGGACTCTTGTTAAGGATTACACCACTGATACAACTGCATAATTCATCTTCGAGAACATAGTCACCAGGTTTGGCTATCCTGGAAGCCTTACTGGTGATCAAGGTTATAAATTAATTAGTTATACGTTTCAAACATTATTATAGACTTTTAATATTAAACATCATAAGAATAACCCTTATCACCAAGAAGAAAATGGAATTCCTGAAGCTTTTAATAGAACCTTGGAGAAGGGTCTTACCAAAATTTATTATGTGAATAGGGATGTCTAGGATGAAAGGATTCCAACAACATTATGGGATTATCCCATTATAGCTAAGAAGTTTCATAAGTATACACCATTTTAGTTGGTATATGGAAGGGAATCAATGGTAACAATTGAATTTATAGTCCCTAATATATTTACTACTGATGGTACCAAGATCTCAGAAGATGAATCTATCCCATAGAGATTGCAAGAGTAGTGGTAAATGTATGAACAATGGTTCCTTGTAGATTTCCATCAAACTATCAAAAAAGAAAGGAAGAAGGTTTGGCATGAAAAACAAATCAAGAAAAAGTGATTTTCCATTTGGGATCATGTGCTACTTTATGAAAACAAGTATTTGAAGCATCTTGGTAATCTACAATTGTATTTGCTTGGCCCTTTTTATGTTGCAGAGATTCGAGACTTGGGATCTGTCAAACTTGCTTAGTTAGATGGAATCCTTTTACCTGGTTGGGTTAATGGTGCACTCCTAAAGCCTTACTTTGGTTCATGAACTTATGTTTTCGTACGCTCTCTAAAAAGGGCATATTAGTTAGGTATTTATGTTAAGATAGTTGTGTCAATTTTAGTTAGAGCCTATTTTATTTGTCAGTTGTGTCAGTTTATTTCAAATTCATCTCTTTTGTCTGTCACATCAATTAAACCTTTTTAGTTGCAACCCACTACAAGTGATTATGGTCCGAGAGGTCTCGTTTTGTTTGATCTATCATTTCATTCGTCATTAATACATATCATTTCAGTCATTAAGTCTAGTCATGTCGTAATCATTCACAATTAGGATTGATCCTATTTCCATAAGATTTTCAATTAATTCTTTATTCTTTTAGTCAATCATTTAAGTCTTTCAGGAAATTTGAGCAATGTTTTTCACAGTTTTTGGGAATTGCGGGTCTGTGGAAAATTTATGGGGTAATTGTCTAACTCTTTCAAACTTTTGCTACACATTTCTATATAAACCTCGTTATTTTTCATTTGCATGTCATTCCACCTGTGAACTTCTTGAGTCTTTCATCCTAGCTTCCGTGTCATCCTCCTTTGAGTATCCACGTTACTGTCACCCCCCTGTTAACTTCGTTTACATTCATCATTCTGGTACCATGGTTATCCATCTAAAATTTTTGTTTCTCTATTTATTATAGATTCCTATATTCATACCACTGATGATCTACTCGGGAAGTATGACAAAACTTCCCTGGTCGATAATGACTTGTCATACCATGTTCTCTTCCCTACCCTCCACAAATATGTATTCATGGAACCCGATATGAGACTCAACGCACACTCTTCTCTCAAAATCAAACCCAACTTCTACCCACTGAAGCAGACATCATTGCTAATCTTACATTAATTGTCTGTTTTTGGTAGATCATGAAAGGTTATTTGCTCCACTAAGTTTTTTCTCATCTGGTTTCATGGTGGGTCATTGTGATTGGATCAAGAATAACGAATCCATGTCCACAATATTCACAAGCTCATAGGATTATGTACATATGGCTCTAACATTGCGGGTTTCAAAAATGGGAAAGAAATCTGGTATTAATAATATTTAAACAAAATATTCGCCCGATCGGGCTGGCTGACCTGGCAGGGGTTAAAATGACGTCCCGGCGGCGCACGCTCGGAGGAGTTATGATGTTCGAACAAGGGAGGTGTAATACAGGCAGGTGGAGCGCCTGGCAGGGAAATCAGTTCACGCAGGAGATCAGAAATGCAGGTGGCTCGAGTGTTAGATGGGACGACAATTCGGTGAGCAGCCCGAAGCATTATGGAATGAACCGGGAGAAAGGAGCCAGGTATATCCACGATCATAACTCAACAAGGACGCGCATAGATAAACCGAGAGCAGGGGAGTGAAAACAGTCCGAGAAGTTCGCTGTTTTTCAGTTTGCAAGGACCTAGTGCGCTGTGGGTTTGGGTCTGTTCAAGGCGTGCTCAATTCCGTCCCGACTAATTGCCTCCTGGGGCGCAGGTGGAAGAGGGTAGTTCCTGTTAGAGAGCTGCGAGGTGAGAGGTGCAAAAGAGACAGGGTAATGGAAGGAGAAGGCAGCGCAAGCGGGAGGCAGGAGGTCCAGCATATAAGTCTGGAGGATCTGAAGGGTAAACGGAAGGTTGAAACAGATGGGAATCTGCATGTTCAGTTTGCGGAAATCTCCGAAGAGGACAATGAAGATCAGCAAGACATCCAGGAGGAGGAAGCCTGGAGGAACCAGTGGAAACGCTTGCCAGGTGAGGACAGCGAAGATAATGAGGTGGAGAGGGGCTATGCTGGTGGCAGAAGCAGAGGAGACCTGCGGGGTAGAGGGCGAAGGGGACGAGGCCGAAGGGGCTGAGGTGGCCGTAAGCGAAGGGACATGGCGGAGGGGAGAAGTCGGAGGGGACGACAATGCAGCCCTGTCCAGATTCCGGAGGACGAGCCAGCGGCGGATGATGAGGACTCAAGGCAGACCAGGCAGACGATCAGTGACAGAATCCGAATGGCGGAGAGGGATTACAGGGTAAAGTCGAATCCTAAAGTGAGGAAAATTATGGAGCATTGGGAGGAGGAGGCCATTCAGGCGCAGTCAGAAGAGGAAATGGATGAATGGGCTGCTATTATGCCTGACCCTGGCCATACCAGGGGCAGAATGACCTTGTATAAACACTCCCTCCATCTATACTGGGTCATGAAGCGTCTTATGGCCAAAGCCTTAGAACAGGTTGCCAGGGAGATGGCAGAAATGGTTCAGGGCCTTCCTAATGTGAAAAAGGAGCTGAAGGACATTGTTATCACCATGCTCCTTCAGGAAAAAAGACTGGAGGACCTGCAGAACCAGCTCGTGGCAAGTGGAGTTTTGGTTAAACAGGAGAAAGGCCAACAAGGTGCCCCAGACAAGTAGAGCTTAAGGCATGTTTCTTGGTTTCCAGACTTTTTGGTTTTCTGTTCCCTTTTTGGCATATAATCCATGTTTGTCATGATAAATAGCTTTGAACTAGTAGAATTTTGTATGACCGTTGATATAGAAGTTCTGGTTAACTGGCTTGATACAGTGATAAACTTTAAATTTTGTTTGAATCTGCCACTTTTTTGGGGCGATCTAGAGTCCCGGTTTCCCTTCGGGGCGGGATGAGATTATGATGTAACCGTTGTATATATTTGTTTATAGTAATTGAAATACTCAACTTACAAAAAAAAAATAATATTTAAACAAAATATGGCACTCAAATAAAGGGTCGAGGAGTAGTTATTAAAATGATTAATAATCAACCAATAAAACAAACTTTTTCTATTATCTCTTGCAAGCTCATGTGAAATTATAAACTAGGGGAGTTCTTTCTCGACACCATCTCTGTTGCAGAGACCTATGGAAAAGGGGAACAACTTATTTGGTCTAGATACCTACTTAATCAGTTATTAGAAGCTTTAGAATATGTTCATGTAAGGAAGACCTATTTTATTTTTGGGTATATATTCATTCCTCTCAGCATGCTCAAATGGTGACGTCCTGAAAGAAGAGATCTCCCACCGCTGCTGATGATGGGCCACTCGCCTATGCCTATACCCCCTGGTTAAGTACTGAAGATCCGATGAATAGAAACTTTAATGAGTTTGGCTTTGAGAAATGGTACAACAAAATGGTATCCATCACCTGTACTGTTTCTAGAGTGCCTATTCCATTTATTAACCACTATGCTCATCATATGTAGTTTGGCATGAGCCACAAAAATTCCTATGTTTCACCTCTAACTGTCATTACTGCAACCTTCTCAATGTGCAAGCTCTCATCCTATCTCAATGAGAATGCATTCGAAAATGAGGTACTTTGATGGCCCCAAATAATACACATGTAGCAGGATGGTGAAGCTCTATGCTCATTTGAAGGTAATCACCCTAAGTACTTTGTTGAGGATCCTCCATGATAATCCCGGAAATGCTTTGTTGATACCGATGAAGACCTCTAGATGCTACTGAAGAAGTGTAAGAACATATGTATTCGGCACACATGACTTGCACAAAGGTAGGTTCTTTAGTCCATAAAGACACCATCATTCATGCTATTTCACATGTGTTTCTCATGCCACTAATCCAAATTAGATCATACAAATCATTCTAGTTATTCTGATCATGCTATTTCACATGTGTTTGTGAAATAATTCTAGCTATTTCACATGTTTATGTCATGCCACCAACCGTATATAATATGATCTAAGAGGATCACATAAGTCTATAAGGATTGTTGATGTAATGGTTTGACTATATTGATAATAAAAGAAGTTTTGGCGATATGTTGTGTTCATTATTTCACTGTTTGTATGACCCCTTTTGAAAATTTTGTTTATATATGAATCTTTGTTTTTTCTTTCGTATATGGTTTTTCTGATATTGATATGATTGTGTAGATCTGTAATATGATTAATTGCACAACTAATATAATAATAATATTAATCTTTCACCATTAATCCAAATCCCTCATTTCATTATTAGTTCTGGCTCGCCTCGAGTGAGACGCTCCTTTTGCACAAAGGGAGTGAAATTATCGGTGAAAACCTAGACTATGACAACTTCCTTTGTTGGAAAACTCATGTCGAACCATGGGTCCTCATAGCTCCAAATTTTCTCCCAACATGTCACTTGCTGCTATGGAATGGAGTGGTGCTACTACTGCTAAAAACAAGTCTATGAACTTCCTTGGAAATTATGTTTCACCAATTTAACTATTGGTCTTAGAAACATTAGTATACACTAGCCACTTTGTGATGGCTTCCAACTTGGAAATATCTATATTTAGCTCTCTTCCACCTATCACGTACCCCAAATACAACAAATATCATTATGAAAACTCACACTTCTTGATATTTTCTAGTATATGATGCTTCTTAGATTTCTCTAGAACCTACATCAAATGTGAGATGTGCTCCTCCTCGGTCGCACTATAAAAAGTAAATCATTCAAACAAAAAATAACAAATAAATCTAAAAAGGACACAATATATCATTTATTAATATTTTAAGTATAGTTGGTGAATTGGATAGTCCAAATGGCATCACTAACGACTCATACAAACCTTACCTAGTTGAAGGTGGTCTTCTAGGTATGTCCTTATCTAAATTGAACCTAGTGATATCCAAGCTTTAAGTCCAATGTGTTGAAGTATTTGGATTGCTACAACTAATTAGGTATATTAGCTATCTAAGGTTGGGTATGCTAATTCTTGAGCATAATTTTGTTTAATGGTTTGTAATCGATACACAACCTCCATGTCCCATGCTTCCTTGGAATAATGATGATGAGAAACCATAAGGTGAGGTACTTGGTCAAATAAACCTTTTTCTAAGTGTCTCAATTTCTTCTTCATCTAACTTACATCTATATCATACTACCTGTACATCCCATTGCTTGAAAATAGCGATTTTATCAACATCTAGATATTGTTCTCCACTTCTCTCTTGGATGATATCCCTTTAGACTCATGAAACAAACCCCTATATTCTTGTATAAAATCCTCCAGTTGTTATCTATTCCTTGCTACACACCTCCAGGCATGACGTTTCTCTCACTAATTCTTCTACTCATTGACTTTCTATTAAAATAGGTAAAACATATGTCTTGAAATAAATGTTCAATTTATTAGCTTGGCTGGCATTTAGAAACTAGATTTTGGAACTTACCTTGTGCACGTTGATGGTCAAGTATTTTCCATCTTTAATGAGGTCATATTGGTTGGATCTCTACATCAATATTGAATCCTACATGCACATATAGACACTTCCAAAGAATAGTCCACATAAATCAAGGGTAACTACATCTAGTTCTACTTTATCAATAATTGCAACATTGATAGTAAATATAATCTTACACTATTTGGTTACCTTTATTTACAAATTATTATTTACCCATCCTAAAGGATATGGGTTTTTATGATCACGATCCTCCGATCCCAATTCATTGACTAGCTCTATTACAATGAGATCTCATTGTGAATCTTTTCCTTCCTTAACTATATCTATATATGGGAGTTTTTTGTATTTTTTTTCTCTTACTATTGATGAAGGATATTAGATTCATCTGCTTTTGCACTAAAGTATAGAAATTCTTCTGATCTAGGTCTACGCTCTTTCTGACCTTATTACTTAAATCTGCAACCATGATATTTTTATTCTTAGTATCTTTGTTTCGTACTTCAATTTGGCATCTGGATGTAGCTTTGAGAACTTTTTCTCTTTATGGCCCTCAATATCAAAGTGTTTGTAGTGGTTATTGGCATCATTGCACTAGTGTGTTCTGGATGTTATCACTTTGTCCTTTCCTCCTTTCCACTTCTTCCTCTCATTCATGGAAGCTTCTTGGTGCTCTTTTTTATTTGAGCCATTGGATTTAACTTTCTTCTAGCTTGTACTCTCTAGGTATTGTTCCTATACACAAGCTTTGTCCATCGATCTAGGCTTGAAAAGTCACTTGCTTCTATAGATGACTAGGTAGACCTGTCATATACCTAGGGAGTATGTCTAGGTTCTTTTGGGAGATACCCAACATTATGGTCATATTTCTAAATTTTGTAGTGTAATCATGTACACTTTTCCCTCATCTTTTCCTAAATTATTGTCACAAGATCCACTACTCCTCTACATACCCAATAGGCTAAAATTGTGAATTTATGATGGTGTTGAGATCCTCCTATTTAGCCATTGGAGGATCTCCCTCCAACCTCAAGGTCTACATGTGGAATTTTCACCAACTTAGGACATGGCCCTATAATTTTACTGAAATAAATGAAATCTTATATTCTTCCTATATATGATGAAAAATAAAATAAAATTTTAATTTCTACAACTGGTGATTTAAGTTCGGAGAATTAGTCTCACCTTGATACAACTTGATGTCGACCTTCAATTTCATTTTGAATAGGAACTGTGAACGGTTCATGAAACTCAAACTAGGTTGATCCTTTTCAAATTCTTTCTTAAACCCCTTCTTTGGTCCTTCACGATTGATTGATTTCCCCTTCAATTCAACCTCATCCTCTTTGAATAGACTTCTCTTATTTGTTAGAGCCTCCATAATGAGGCTCAAACTATGTTTTATACTTATGAATTTTGCTTCCAGCGACGTAAACCTCACCTCTATGACATATTGAGGGTTACATATAGATTCCTTGGCCATGGACGATGTTTTATGACTTTTGGATCAACCAATCTGGATCACCTGAAAATTGTCACAATATACACAAATAAATATACTCTTATTCAATTATGATCCATAAAATAATAAAAATATTCACGAGATGGTTCTTCACAAGAAATGTGATGAAATTATACTTAAAATTACAAATCTACAATATGAGGGTTAATTTCTCTTTAGATTCTTGGATTCATTTATCATTGTTTTATAATTATGAATGGAATAAATAAATAGGAAGAAAACAAAGAATAACAAAATAAAACACAAACCACAAATTAATTCATGATATATTTTGGGAAACTCCTTTAGGAGAATATCCATATGGATTCTAAATATGTTGTTCTCTCTTTCTCTAAATCAAAAATGGATGTAAGTACAAAGGATTCGAACTTAGCACCTATGTGCTACTATAGTATATAGAAAACATATTTTTTCTACCTCCATATCCACCCTTGGCTACTATTGTCATCTATGAAATAGAATGCACTTTAATAGAATGAAACCCCTTTTCCTCCTAGTGGCTTAGTTATGGCACCCATAGCCTACTAGTAGTTAAGTTGAATTCTTCAACTCTTAACTACCATTGTAATATTAATCTTCTAGATTCTTATTCATTAGGATCAAATGGCTAATCCATTTTCCATGAATAATGAGGGTTGATGTGACATCCTCTCAAATTATGGTGGTCAATCCAAATAGGTCAACTTCTTAGAGATATAAATTTCTCGTATGAACTCCAATTGAGGTGATCCTTAAACCCTTAGAAAGGTATCAGCATGTACATTATGAAATCTAGGCCTAGAATAAGTTCAAGACCATATAAAGTGTTAATTTAAGGTCTAAAATTAGATCGTATAGTATTTGACCCAAAATTTTCCGAAGTGGATTCACCGGTAAAATTAGTCATGTGCACTGATTCATCTACTTTCCCACTCTAAAAGCATCAATAGTTGTAAATAAGATAATGAATGAATGAAGATCAATTTGTTATTATTCCATTTTTTTTTTTATGTATTTTACCTCTCGTATGAAACCCACAATTTAAAATCATAATTTAATAGAAAATGAATGGTGGGTATAATTGAACATGCTTTCTAAGTATTACTTTGAAAATAAAATAAAATTTAATAAAAATGTTTCAAAGGTCACTATTTGTGAAATGTATATTCTATCAACAATGAAAGTTTAATTGATACTTAGAAAATAAAATAAATTTTAATAAAAATGTTTCAAATGTCACAATTTGTTGAAATGTATATTCTATCAACAATGAAAGTTTAATTTCTTCAATTATAGTTGACCCCTTGATATTGAAAACATAAAACATTAAAGGATGAAGATATAAAATAAATGCATTATTGCAATTGGATGATTTTATTATTATATAGTGTAAATGACAATCACATATAAAAAGGAATGCATGTATATTTGTGTATATATATATGGGGAAAAGAGAAGATTCTATTATTATTTAAAGTTATCATTCTATATATATATATATTTCAATAATTAATATATAAATGATTATAAAATTTAATTTAATTTCTTTACATGAAATAGTGTCTATGAAAAATTATTTCACGCGTCTTATTTTGTCAAATTTTTAATGTTTGAATGAGGCAAGATCAATGTCCATAAGGTGTCCTAGTTTGTGTCCCAAATTATAGTCTCCAATAACCTCAAGGGTTTCTTATAATGGAATTCCACCTAAACTCCTCATACTGTAAGGTTCCTTTCGAATTTGCCTTTATTGGTTAGAATTCAAGCAAATTTCAATCAACAATTTAAGCACCCTAATTACATAAGTCCCACATTTTAAAAAACTCCTTAAGGAACTTTCCAAAGACTATGAGTCATATATATTAAGAGACATAAAGAGGATGTTGTCTTTGTAATGATTATTCTAACTTCTATACTTGGTGTTGATCATGAATGTTTCAACCATCGAAGAGGGGTATCACTTTTCCATGTGAAAAAATGTGTTTCAAATTAGGTATAATGTTTAAGTATATTGTTAAAGTTATACATGGAATCCCCTCATATTAGAAACATTATTATTATCCAGTATTATTATGGACCTAGAATTAATGACGCATAGGGATTGTAGGGCCAGGGTTTCTTTGCCACTACTACTCCTCGATAGTTTGTAATAATGAATGCTACTCTTTCAGAGAATTTCATGGTTTTTTGGTGTTTTTGTATATTTTTATTTTTCATTTTAGGTTTACTGGATTTTAAGTTTAAGTTTACTGGGTTAATTTATTTTCTTTATGCTCGTTTTTAAGATATAGTCTTGTTCTTTGTATTGTTCCTTGTATTGTTTCTGAATAAAAAAAGTATGTTGTTGATTAAATTGGTAGTACAATGGGCAGTGTTTCCAAAAATACCATGGAGGGTCATGGTTCTTGGTCTCATGCTAGAGTTGTAAAAAGGGTGGATACAGTTTGTTCTCTTGATTTGGACTTTACTGTCTCTACAAAAAACAACATTAACATCCTTAAGGAAAGAGGGTCAATTGGTAAGTTCACCATAATTTGGCCAAGTTACAACTCTATTTTAGAAAGGGTCTCTAACATTTTGGCAAGTCATTAAACAATTAGTAATTTACATTGTCGAAATGGTTATTTTCTCTATTGTTTTGAAATTATGGACGAAAACGATATGATCTATAGATCTAGTCCATGTTTCATGGGCTCTAAGAAATTAATTCTCACCCATTAGACTTTATATTTTAATCCTTCAATGGAAACATATTCTATATTTAATTAAATTACACTATCATATCTTCCCCTTCATTACTATGAAAGTAGTATTTTCAATTTTGTAGGGGAAAATTTGGGCCACTACATTACTAGTTCTGAGGGCAAGGATAATAACCACTCTCATGCAATATTTTGTTATGAAAATGGATTTTGCAAAAGGAATCCCTAAGATAATTCGATGTGACTTGGAGTGTGGGTCCCATCTTGACATTTTGGATTATGAGTAGATTCCTTTTAAATGCAATTTTAGCAATGAGTATGGAAACTTTGCCCAGATCCTTCAATGGTTACCTACTGGTGGCACATCCACATCCAGCAGCCACTCTGGAGGTGCCACTCCTTTTAAGGTACAAGTAAACTTTTACATTCCCATATGTGAGGGAAAAATAGATGCAAACATCGTAGATAAATGGTTAAATCTGCTAGAACGATATTTTTTTGTTCATGATTTTTCCAGCCAAGAAAATATTACTTTTTCTCTTCTCAAAGCACCCCCCATGTCAATGACTGGTGGGAAACCTACTGTGAGTAGAAGGATGAAAGTACACATTCATTATTTTCAGCCAGACCCACTTAGAATTCATTCCAGGATGCCATCACATAGCAATACTACCATGTCAGGAGCTATGAGGATAAATACATAAAGTGGACCATGTTGCGGTAGGGAAAGGACCAATACATGCCAGACTTTACCAATGTTTTTCATAGCCTTCGCATGAATTTGGGTATCAAGGATTCTGAGAAACATTTGGTACTCAAGTACCATGGCCACCTAGATAAGTACATCAAGGATGAGATGGAGTTTTTTGGACATCTCCTCACTCGGCACGACATACTGATACAGTGTCAAGCTCGAGTAGAAGCTTAAACAGAAAAACTGAGACTTTGGATCTATGAATCCGAAGAAGGGGAAAGTTGCCCCCAAATCGCAAAACAAATGACAAAGCCAAGGCGAGGCATCCCAAGACAACCCACCAAAGCCACAAGCAAAGAAAAACACCATGAAGCTGAGAAAGGACACGAGAAAGTGGTGTGAGCTCCATAAGAGATCCACTCACAACAAAAGTGAGTGTCAAGAAAAGTAGTCACTGGTGGCCAAGCTGAAGGCTTCTAAATCATATGCATGTTCTGAATCTGAGTCAAAACCTATCATGGGGAATGGAAAAGGGAAGAAAATTATTGATCGGAGCCCAACGCCACTGTTGCCACCATGAAGATCTAGAAAGAGGACCCCAAGATCCATAGGAGGAGGAGCACCTCTTCCACTCCTAGATGTGGGTAAAGGGTTTCCCGCTATAGTTCATTGTGGACAACAGGAACCAAAATAGCCTTATTTTAGTAGAGTTCATGAAGCAGTTGGGCTTACTGACAACAACACACCCACAACTGTAAACCATGGGGTGGCTTTACCAAGGAAGGGATCTTCATGTCAACCAGTAGTGTCTCCTTCCATACAAGATCAAGCCCTTCATAGATGAGGTATTATGTGAAGTTTCTCCTTTTGATGTTTGTGATGTATTATTAGGCCAACCATACTTATGGAAGTAACATGCTATGTATGAGTCAAGGCCTCGCGATGTTATTATTACCTTTAGGAAATTAGTTGTACAAGATACCAGAGGTAGAACTGCCTACCGCTATTTCTTTGGTTACTACAAAACAATGCAAGAAGCTCATTTCAAAAACTAATATTCTTTTCTCCTAATGATATGCCCTCAGGGAAAGAAGAAGATGGTGGCCACGACCTCCAGATAAGGCCCCTCCTCATGACAACAATAGATAGAAAAGGTCATGGAGGAGTACGAGGACCTCTTCACCTCCCTCGTAGGCGTGCCTATGCTCTGTCAAGTTAAGCACTCGATCGATCTAACCTCAGGTGCATCCTTGCCCAATGGACCAATCTATCGGTGCTCTTTTCTAGAGTACGATGAAATCAAGAGGCAGATTCAGGAGCTGCTATAGAAAGGTCACATTTGGCTGAGTTCATCACCCAGTGGGAGCCCGATCATGTTGGTGTAGAAAAGGATGGGACTTGGAGACTCTATATTGACTATTGGGCACTGAACAAGATCATTGTCTAGAATAGGCACCCAATACCACAGATTGATCACCTTCTAGACCATCTCAAGGAGGGAAAATATTTCAGAAAGATCTACTTGAAGTCTAGTTATCACCAGGTACCAATCGAACTCTCGGATGTGTGGAAGACTGCCTACAAAGCCAAGAATGGCCTTTTTGAATGGCTAGTTACACCTTTCAAGTTGATGAATGCTCCAGCAACCTTCATGAGGTTTATGGATGACATCTTGTAGCCATTCACCAACTTATTTGTAGTGGTATACTTGGATGACATCCTGATAATCAACCAATGTTGGGAAGCGCACTTCCACCACATCTGAGAGTTTCTCCAAACACTGTGGCGACAAAAGTTGTGTGCCAATTTGGAGAAATTTACTTTTGGCATGATCCAGTTTCAGTATCTACGATACATTATTGATGAACGAGGGGTGCATTTGGATCCAGCCAACATCCAAGTCATTCAGGATTGGCTAGCACCAACCACTCTGATAGAACTCCGCAACTTTCGGGGTCTTTCCAATTTCTATTGCATGTTCGTGTTGGGGTTCTCTCATATCACTTGGCCCTTGAGTTAAGTGACCAAGGGAGGAGTGAAAGATTTTTTTTTCTTTGAATCTCAATAGAAGGCATTTGTAGAGTTGAAACATCACCACCGCTTTGCACCATTTCTCACATTACCAAACTTGCAACAACCATTTGATATCGAGACAGATGCCTTTGACTATGTTATTCCGGTGATACTTACTCAACAGGGGCATCTAGTGGCATATCATAGTGAGACACTTTCAGACACAGTTAGAAAGTATCCCACTTATGAAAAAGAGATGCATTCCATTGTGCAGGCCTACCAATAATGGAAGTATTACATTTTGGGGAATGAAATGGTCATCCACACAAACCACCGACCACCGCAGTTCATATAGATGGAAGGGAAGTTTCATAATGATTGCCATTAGAAGTGGTCCACATACCTGCAACCATTCCATTTGAATATCAAGTACAAGAAGGGAAGCACCAATAGTGTTGCAGATTTCCTTGGTCGACCATCAATCATGGTGTTAACCACCGTGCTAAACTCTTGTGGGCACAAGAATTCTGATTGGCCACTTCTCTACAAAAGTGACCTAGAATTCGGCCACACATACTAGACGCTCTTGGAGGGTCAACAATTCGATATTTTCACCTCCAAGATGCATTTTTATGCCACTTGGGATGCCTTTGTTTTTCCTCAAGCGAGCAAGCCAAAATGATTTGGGAAGCACACTATAGTCGGGTCGCTGGGCATTTCTGGGTCGAGAAAGCAATGGCAACTCTGCAGAAATATTTCTATTGGCCGAATCTTTGACATGATGTCGGGAAGTACATCAGATCCTACACTATCTTCATCATTGCCAAACTGACCATTAGTAAGAAAGGCCTCTATACACCGGTTCCTACCCCTAGTTGACCTTAGGAATCCATCTCCATGGATTACATTTCGGGCCTTCTTCCTACTAACCCTGACAACAACTGTGTTTTTGTGGTCGTCGATAGATTCTCAAAAGATGCCCATTATGGTGGCCTGCAAGAAGAGTATCATAGAAAAAGCCATTGCTAGACTCTTCCTTGAACGAGTGTGGGTACACTTCTGAATCCCACAGTCTATCATCTCAGATCAGGACAGCAAGTTCCTCAATAGATTTTGGTCCAGTCTCTGGTCGATGATGGACACCAATTTCACTAAGTCCACAACTTTACATCCCCAAATTGATGGTAAGACAAAGGTCGTCAAGAGGATGATTGTACACAGTCTACACATGTACAACTCAAAACATCCATGCAAATGCAATGAGAGCCTCCCATATGTCTAGTACAGTTATAACCGAGCTCTCCATAGCTCGACTAGCCACAACCCTTTTCAGGTGGGCTTGGGATTCTAGCCACTATCTGCCATTGATGTGGCCATACCATTTGGAGCTACTCAGGAATATTCGGCTCATCTCTATGCCAAAGATGACAGGGCACACAATTTCATTGAGTAGATTCAGCACATCTGCCAACAGGTCCATGACATATTGGACAAAACCAATGCTATGTACAAGTAGCGACATGATCAACATTAGGTGCCACACAAGTTATAGGTGGGCGACAAAGTTTGGCTACATTTGTAGAAGGAGCGCCTCTCTAGGCCCCACGAAAAGCTTTGCCTACTCTGATATAGGTCATACACCATCACCAAGGTAGTATGGGATAATACCTATGAGCTCAGTATTCCATCATTCCTTAGTTTGCACCTAGTTTCCAATGTGGACCGCCTTCAACCCTACTTTCCACCATTTTTGAACACATCTGACATTGGAGAACGACTCACACCAACATAGTTAAACCCAGCCTGTATGGAGCAAGCCATAACTAATCAGATCATAGACACATAGATCACAAAAACTTGACAGAAAAGGATCCAACTATATCGAGTTGTCAAAAAAGGCCAACTCCTTCACCAGGGAAAGTGGCTCACCAGGGACCAAGTTCAATAGAAGTTTCCTCATCTCATCGAGGAACTCAACGGAATGGGGACCATTGCTTCATAAGGGGGGAGGAATGATCCAAGTGGATATTGTTGGCCACCTGCCTATTCCACTTAGACCCATACCATTATTTATTTTAGTTTTTCAATGTCCTTAACTGTAGCACATTGTTACACAGTATTTTGTCACCGTCCTTATTACCCCTTCTCCCGTACATTGGAGGACCTATTCCAGGACCCGTGAGAAGTGACATAACTTGAAAACACTTGCTTTGTATCCCTTAAAGTATGTACTCTATATGCCCTGAAGACACCTTCTGCAAAATACCCAAAACTATAACCCTTTCTCCATTGGCGTTGTTCCACAGTGTATTGCTCGCGCCAATGGAGTAAATCCTCCAAAGAGGGCATGCCAGCTGGCGCTCTGTCTCAGAGCCACACTAGCGCAAACCCAGTTGGGTAAAGTTTTTAACCATCAAACTTCCGAAGGTTCCTTCCACCTTATCTATAAGCTATTCCAGTTTGAATTGGTTTAGTTGGGCTTCGTATCTCCCAAGGAGGGAAGTAGTTCTCCACCTCTCATGGAAGCTTCTTTATGATAAGGACAATCCCATGAATCAAGTGGATGATCTTATCTACTCCTCCTATCTCTATATAAGCTTGTTCCTTCCCCTTTGAAAATCTAGTTGGTAATTCTTGGTTGATGATTCTACTTTTCAAGCTCCCAAAGTCTGAGGATTGCTAAGCTCATCTTGCAAGAGGTCTTTTGTATCCCTATGAGGCTAAATCTTTAAGGGGGAGATCCATGTCCAAGTGATCAAGGAGAGAGAGGCTTATTCCCATCCCTACAAGCTTTGCAAGGCATGTGTTGCTGATTCACCCAGCCAAAGGAGGATTTGACGTCAGAACTTGGTTGTATTCTATTTTGTTTTATCAATAATAATAGACGACTATCATTATGGTTCCACTCATGTGTCTTTATTATGATGTTTGAGTTGTATCCTTTCTGACTGATACATAGTTGCATTTCTCGGATTTTATGCTTGTATTTGCCTTGTTCTTTGCATGTGCAGGTGTCTATTCATGGAGATCGTGAGAATTGTGACCAGCTGAAGTGAAAGAACGGAAGTAACGACCCCTCTACGAATATAAGCGTTGGATTCGAGGTAGGCTCTCATCTTGGCCTTGTTTTGCAATTAGGAACCTGTGTGTTAGCATTGTTTGATTGTTGCTAGACCTCAGTTAGGCTAGTGGGATCGCCTTTGTCCGCAGAGGGGATTTACCTACACAACAATTTGGCGACTCCGCTGGGGAGTTGGCTTTGCCTTGTTTGTTTATCTTGTCTTGTTGTTTGATTTGTAAACTATTAGACGGAGTCTGAAGTTTGTCCAGATAGCATTCGAAACGCTATTGCTTTGCATTAGTGAAGTAGATCAACGCTACTTCAGTCCATCTCCGATTTGGTTTGCAAACTGAACAACTTGGGACTAGCCTTGTTCCTTGATTGTTTCCTTGGTTTCTCCCGCTTGTTTTGCTTTCTGGGTTGGATACCTGTGTTGTTCTTGCCTCTTGAAAGTACTTAGGTATTGTTGGTTTAGCCTTGGCTCTTGTGTTTTTTATTTTCCATAGAAAACTCGACTGGCGCTAGTTTATAGCGTAATAGTCGTGCCAGTTGGCGCAAGTTGCACATTGACAACCCGTGTCAATCCTGAAAGGCGCTAGTTGAAGCCTGACAGTCGCGCCAGGCCTGTAAAATTTTGAAGTTCACTTGCTTCTTCATTTTTTGAGCTTTGGTTTCATCCTAAGTGCCTTTATCAGACTACTTTGGTGCGTTGGAGTGTCATTTGACTGGTTTCGATCGCTACCCTCTGGGTGTTTGCTTTCTTCTACCAATTTCGCATTTCTAGCCCTAGGGCATCTAGTGGCCTTGTGAATCGAGCCTTCCTAAGGTGTTTCGATCTTTTTGTTGTCCAGTCGACTCTTTTGTATGCTCCCTTACACTTGTCTGGTAGTCGTGAATCATCTCGTTGCGTTATTTAGGTGGTTTGCTTCGTCTTCACTTGAATTCCGCTTCGTCTCACTTTGAGCCCAGATCACATGGCTCATTGTTGTCTTTGGGACCTTTTTGATTCTTTGGATGTTTGATTTGTGTTTTGAGGAACTGAACGTGTGTGTATTGGTTGGAATTTGTTAGCGCTATTTCTCAAAAAACTCTTTAGTGCATTTTGCCATTATTGAAAAAGAAAATCTCTTTTGCCTTGAAACAGTTAATGAAAGTTAGGACTTTTCATTTTGATTAGTGGCTTAGTAATCTTAA
Organism: Pinus taeda; assembly: GCA_000404065.3. NCBI lineage: Eukaryota > Viridiplantae > Streptophyta > Pinopsida > Pinales > Pinaceae > Pinus > Pinus taeda. The sequence goes on from APFE030427493.1 coordinate 50,896, forward strand.
AGAAAAGTTTAGTGATTTGCATTAGCTGCATTAGGGAAACTCTTTTTTGTTTGTGATCATTTCATTTGCATGAAAGCTCTCTGAACTCTTTTGTAATTAGCATTCATCGAATGGAATGACATGTTTTGGCATATAGAGTGCATTTAGGGATTTTGAGAAATTACATATGGTAGGACCTGAAAACCGAAACGTAACTCAAGATCAACTTTAAAATAAATCGAATGAACTTAAAAACGCATTGGAACATATTGCTCACATTCTAGAGGTCTAGGCTAGAGACGTGCTCCGGCGTCGTTAAACCTAGTCACTTTTGTTCTCACATTAAGGTTGGGTGATTCCTCCTTGTGTGATTCAACTGTGGTCTAGTACGGACTTGTGCTCCCATGTACTGTTGCGTATATATGGGGAGACTCCACTAGGTTATGATCCTTGATCCACAGGAAGCCGTGTCTGCCGCCTTACAGCCTGTAACGCACCGAACAAAGCATTTGGGAAGATTGACTGCCGTACGGAAAGTCCTTGGCTTTCATATGATCGCTAAGGTGTATATGCAGTTTTACGGATTGTCTGGTAAACCCCTTGCCTAGTTTCTCCAGAGAAGTCATTTTTTGATCCTTTTCGGACTCCTTAAAAGAAAAGGCTCTATTGAGCATTTGTCACTTTGGGCTCGTTAAATATTCGAAGGCAACTAGAGTCATATTTTGTCCTTTTCTCGACTCTTAAAACATGAAAAGGTCAAGTTGTGTCCTAATGTCTTAAAAATTTATTCGACCACGATTACATTTACCTTGTTAGGTCTTGTTTGCGTTAGTTTTGAGAAGGGGTTTTTATCATTAGCTTGTCTAGGATTTTTGTTTGATTCGATCATCCTGGCGGATCCATCAATCCCATCTCCCATCCCGAGTGACCAAGGGTCTCCTTCTTCTGCTACTCCTGAGACACCGGTTTGTGGTGACACTTTCCCTGTTATTCCAAGTGTCCAACCGTTAAACTCTCATGCTCCAGAGGACGAGCTTTATGACTTGTTTTGGAACCCTGTTTGGGAGCCTTCTGAAGAGGATTTTCACTCTACTCCTATCGGTGTTTCGTCCCCGATGGATTCTTCCGATATGGAAGACACATCTCCTGTATCGAGTGGAACACCCGTCATGTCGAGTATTGAGACTCCCATCCCGGCCACATCCCCGGTTATCTCTACGCCCTACATTGTTACACCTCTCGGTATTACAGTGCCGGCGTGCTATAGATCTCTAAGGGATGTTATGGGCTCTGCGAGTTCCTCTTCTATGTGGGATAATAACATTGTTCCCACTACAGGACCTTTTGTTTCCCAAGTTCACCATATCGCTGTCACGTCAGATCCAACCAATCCGACCGTTTGTGTCACGTCATCGACTCCATTTGCTAGTGTTGTTACGGCATCTTCCATCGTAACTACTGTTGCCAGCCCATCTCGTGGCCCAGTACATAGTGGTCAATCGGCACATGCTGCCAGAGTTGTTCATCCTGCAAGTGGTGCCCTGCCTTCTTCTGATGCCATTTCAGTAGGGGGGGCATATTCTCAGTACTTTCATACTGTCCAAAATCCAGGCGGGCAAGGCCCTTATTATGATCCTGTCAATCATTATTTGTATACCTCCTTGCCAGCCCAACCCGTTGTAGAAGGTACCATTCCATTGAATGTGGCTTGGGGTACCACTGGCTACGGTGGTGGCCAATTCTGTCTGGATCAAGGGCAGCCATCTCAGGGACCATCATACCAAGGTCATCCATCCTACACGCAGCCTAATTATGGGCAACAGTATTATGGCCAAACCTATCCAGGGCAACCTGGAGGCTCACAAGGACAACCCTACCAGGGACAACCTTCGGCCTCTGTTGGTCCGTCTTATACATATCTTGGGCAACCTTTTGGAAACCCGGGACAACCTTACGCGCAGCAAGGACAACCCGAAAACCAGCAAGGTTACCCTTCTAGGCAAGGTGGCCAGCCTTACATGCAGCAAGGCCAGCCCGCTGCTCATCCTAGTCAGCCATCTCATCTACAAGGACAACCTTCGGTTGCACAAGGACAACCAAACCCCCAGCAAGTTCAACCTTCTGGGCAAGTAGGTCCGTCTCAGATCCAACCAGGACAACCTTCCGGCCAGATGGCCCAACCTCAGCCTTCACAAGGATATCTTTCTAGGATGGCCCAACCTCAGTCTTCGTAGATGGTTCCTGCTTCTCAACCCGGTTACCAACCCCAGAATCAAACTGGTCTCCAGCCGCAAGGTGGGTACCAATCCCAACCTTCTTATCAAATGCCACCTGGTTCCCAGGCTCAATATGGAGCCCAACAACCATATGGATACTAGCAACCCCAGGGGAAAAATCAATTCACCCCGTATCAAAATTACCAAAGCGCAGGCCACCCCTTATCAAAATTATCAGCAACCCAATGTTGCTCCTGCAGGACAGTATGGTAACCAATGGGGCGCTGGGGGGCAGAACCAGAATCAACCATCTGGTTACGGATATAACCCTTATGGAAAAAGTTCCTACGGACAAGGTCCTTTTGGACCTGATCCGTCTGGATAAGGCGAATGGGGGAAACCAGCAACTAGATGGAAATCTGGCCCTACCTCATATCCGCAGATGTCCTTCAACCCACAGCTACCATTTCTAGCGACGTTGGAACTGCCCAATGTATCGAAGTTAACAAATGATCCTATTTTGTATAATCCACAATGGCCACCAGTTCCAACTAAGATACTCGGTGACTGTCCCAAATTCGACGGCAAGGCTGGAGAGGATCCTCAAGCCCATGTAATGACCTATCACCTTTGGTGTTCGTCTAATTCATGGCTTGATGATTCAGTTCGATTTCTCCTTTTCCAAAGGACTCTCATCGGCTCCGCTGCTAAATGGTACATTGAATTGACCCGTGGGTCTTTTCAAGATTTCAATTCATTGGCTATGGCATTCCTCACTCATTTTCAGCTACCCATTCGGTACGAGACAGGGACCCATCTTCTTACGTCTCTCAAGCAGGATACGGCTACGCACATCTCTAATCATATACATGAATGGAGAAGGCATCGTCGGTTGATCAAGTTTTGGATTCCTGATCAACTCGTCACCGATTGGTTCACAACCTCCTTTGTCCCTAAGATTGCACGGGACATTGCTATGGGAACCTGTGTGACTGAAGAGCAAGCGATCGCGCATGCTCAGTACCTAGACTTAGTTTACTCTCAGTTAGGTACTTTGTATGAGTATTTTCCTGATGCCCCGAGACCCGGTACATCCAAGGCTCCACCAAAGCCATCTGTTGATGGAGTTATTGGCTCTGTGAATCCGTCGTCCAAAAAATTATCCTCGAACCCTGGGAAGCAAAAGTCGGATGCTTCTAACGAAAACACTTCTCAGGGTGGTTCAAATTCTGGAAGTACTTCTGAGGTTAACGTCGTCCAGTCCACCACGGTGAGTAAGGCCTCGAAAGGAAAGAAAAAGGGGAAAGCAAAGAATAAGTCTGAACAACCAAAATAGGATTCCTCCAAACCTCCATCCGAGGAAGGAGCTAAGCGCAAACCCAAATATCCTTGTCTCATCTGTGATGAGGATCACTACACTAAAGACTGCCCAAGGCAGTCCGAGGTTAGCCGTTTGTTGAAAGGCGCTCCTTGGATTCTTGCGGTTCTTAAAGAACCTTTCCCCTCTCAACAGACTCAAATGGTGGCTGATCCATCTTCGTCTTCTTCTCCCTTTGGTTCCCAAGTCTTCATGGCTGGATCCATTCGCATTCATGTAACGACTCGAACAAAGGATTATCCGTCGTCTGCCGGGAAGGAGCCCAAGGTTCCCTCAAGCGCTCCTTCATCCAGCTCTGGTCCGCTCCATATCGAGAGACCAAGTAATAAGACGACCATCCGACCCCCTCCCAAAGGAGTACTCAGGAGATCATCTTACAACCCAAATGCTCGTGCTGCTCAGCACTACAACATAGTTGAGGACTTAGCGCAGGCTCCGTCGGCTATGTTCGCCTTAGAAGTTCTCCAGAGCTGCCCCCCTCAGAGGAAGTCCCTGCTATCGGCCATCGGTGGCATCGACCCGGAAGATTTGGATCTGATTACCTTTGATCTCGAGAGCCATGTCCCAAGGCTGCCTCATCAGATCGCCTTTCTTATACAAGTCATCATCAATTCAAAAACAATCCATCGTGCAGTTATTGATGAGGGCGCGCCAACTTGCATCATGTCTATTACTTGTTGGAAAGCGATCGGGTCTCCGACTCTGAGCCAGTCTCCTACGACACTAGAAGCCTTCGATGGGAGATAATCTCGTCCCTATGGTATTCTTAAACGATTGCCAATCACTTTAGAAGGGAAAACCGTTGAAGTAGAAGTTGAAGTCGTTGACGCAAATCTTACTTACAACCTCCTTCTGGGTCGTAGTTGGACGTATGCCATGCGTGCCGTGGCTTCATCCCCCTTCCATGTCATATGTTTCCCTCACCAAGGGAAAATTGTCACGGTTGACCAGCTCTCCTTCTTTGCTTCTTCTTCTGGAGGAAATGTGCCTTTCGTGGAACATACCTCCATCACTTTCGAGAGTGTGGGAGCCAAAATCTTCAAAGATCCATCATGGGTGTTTTCTCACTCCCACCTCCCAAACTCGCCTCCATCAGTATGATTTTGGTTCGTTCTGATCCCTGGGTCCTTCCCCCCTTCGACCAGATAGAATCATGGGGCGAGGAGATGACGTTGAGTCCTACCGAGCTCAACTACATTGAAATCACTGTTGTTTTCATTGTTCAACATTTCCGTCATTACATCTTGTTGCGTACTACGACAGTGATCTCCGATTGCAACCCCATGACCTATATTCTGTCACGCCAGTTGGTGGGGGGCAAATACTTGAAGTGGATAGTCACCCTCCAAGAGTTCAACTTGGAATTTACTGCTGCCAAGTCTAAGAAATCGCTTGTCTTCACTGAGATGTTGTGTTCTTTGCCATCCACTGCTACCTCCTCTCAGCTAGAGGATTCAATTCCAAACAAAACTCTCTTCCTCATTAGCACCCTCGATCCATGGTACAGGGATATTATTGTCTACTTGCAGACGTCCTCCTTCCGTCCCGAAACCTCTAAGGATGTTTGTCGATGGATCTGACATCAAACCCAACCATATCACATCGTTGGGGACACCCTGTACCGTCTCGGTGTTGATTCTATTCTTCGCCAATGTTTAACTTTCGAAGAAGCAGAGAGAGTTATGAATGACTGCCACTCTAGTGCTTGTGGTGGTCACATGTCTAGATATGCCACCGCATAGAAAATCCTCCGTGCCGGCTATTTCTGGCCCTCCATTTTCAAGGATTGCATTCTTGTTGCCCGTTCATGTCATGAGTGCCAGATTTACCAACGGAAGATGCGTGCACCCCCTGCTCTACTGCACCCCGTTGTAACTGTCGGCCCTTTTGCCAAATGGGGCATCGATTATGTGACCTGTAACCCTCGCTCGGCCAGGGGCATGGGTACATCATCGTTTCTGTTGATTATTTCACGAAATGGGCCGAGGCAATGCCTACATTGTCAGAAGACGGTCACACTGCGGCGCAGTTTTTGTTCAACCATGTTATTTCGCGGTTCGGAGTACCCCAAGCCATCGTCATTGATCATAGGAAACATTTTCATAATCACATGATGACCGAGTTAACAACCCAGTTGGGCCTTAAGCATGATAGTTCGACCCCGTACTATCCTCAGGAAAACGGTCAAGTGGAAGCCGTGAACAAATTTTTGGTCATGATGCTTCAAAGAACTGTTGTCATGCATAAGTCCAATTGGCATCTGATGTTGTTCTCTACTTTGTGGGCCTACCGTACCTCCGTGAAGGACGCCACCAGTTTCACTCCTTTTCAGTTAGTTTACGAACTGGAGGTGACCCTTCCTATTGAGTGTGAGATTCCTTCATTAAAAATAGCCGTCGAGTTGCTCCCTGATACTACTCCAGTAGAAGAGCGTCTTCTTTACTTAGAATGGCTGGATGAGACTCGTCATCTAGCCTCCTTAGCTATTGAAGCTCAGAAGAAGCGAGTGAAATCTCACTTCGATAATACTGTTAACCCCCGCTCTTTCATTGAGGGAGACCTAGTACTGCTCTATGATCAAGCTAACGATAAGCTAGGGGCAGGAAAACTTGAGCCTATGTGGCATGGGCCCTACATTGTGAAAAGAGTTTTACAAAAAGGTGCATACGAGCTCATAGATTATGAAGGTAATCCCCTGGATAGGCCCCGAAATGGGCTTTATCTCAAAAAATATTATGCATGAGTCCATGTACTCTCTCTTTTTGTACATACGTATGCTTTCAACAATGTGTTGTGTGTGCATGTTTGTTTTAGTTTTTATTTTGGTATGTCGGCATGATTGCCGCTTATTATGTCTTTTGCTTCTTGAACAGATGTCTGGTCCGCCTTACGTTGGTTTCGCTGATGGTGCTTCCCGCAGTACACGCAGCTTGTGATCTGCGGCATGGGTGATCTACGATCCTCATGGTGAGTTAGTAGATATTCAAGGGGTTTTTCTGGGTTGTACGACGAACAATGTTGTTGAATATAGTGCTGTGATTGAATTATTAGCTGAGGGGATTAACCTTAGCATTCGCACATTGGTTTTGAACTTGGACTCTAAGCTTGTAGTCCACCAACTCAACGGGCGTTATTCCATCAAAGATCATCGGATTTTAAGGTTGTATTTACGTGTTAAGTTATTAGAAAGGGATTTTGATTTCATTACTTATCAACATATTCCAAGATGACTTAATACGTTAACTGATGAATTAGCTAATTATGTGTTGGACAGGCATTTGCATAACATGTGAATCAACATAATACAAGAAGCATAAAGTACAATAGACCATAAAACATATATATATATATATATGTGTGTGTGTGTGTGTGTGTGTGTCCAAAATGTTTGCACCCCATGCATCATCAAAAAATATGCATGAAAAGAAAAGCCTAGATGTCTAGTCTCGATGGTGCTCATGATAGCACGTCACCGCCTGCACTAAACACCTCAAGAGACGGTGGATGCGAGTCGGCACCCCTACTGTGTGCCTCTGGTAAGCCAGCGGGACATCCGCTAGCTGAGCATAATCCAGGATCCCTCAAGTGATAGCCTCAAGGTTCTGGATAAGATCCCCTCTGTCATCACCCTCCTCTTGAGGATTTGCTCCTGCTGCTGCTGCTACTGGATGTCTTCTCGCAATGGGAGACAAGCAAGCTAGACACTCTGGGCCGACATCTACATGTGCATATAAAGGTTATTAGGACAAGCATGTACTAAAAAAAAAAAAAAATCATCATAAAAACACTAAATCAAAAAATGAGGACGTGCCAATCTCCTCGTCCCAGTCCTCCCCCTCTGGAAGGGGAAGGTCAAGGTCTCCAGTGAAGTCTGTCCCCGCATACGGGCAGTCTTCCACCATGATCAGTTGGTGGCGAAGCCACCTGAAGAACTCCGGTCTGAAGGACATCTCTTGGCCACCACTGCCCCTCGGCATCAGTGCCACACATCGAGCCATCCTCGGCTCTCAAGGTGCTGGGTTTGCCACAAAGGCCCCTTGGCCGTGGAAGCTTGGCACACGTTCCAGGAAGAACGTCACCAAGACAGAACCATACCCAAACTGTTGCAGCTTGCCCTGCTTGGCCTTTGTCAGCTGCCTCTTCAGATTGGTCATTACAGCTGACGCCCAATTGAAGACTGTTGGGCTAAGACACTCCATCACTAAAAGAAGACGGTTCTTCGTGGCTTAGTGGGGTGCTTGTGCCCCCGCAGCTCATGTAAAAGTGAATAGTAATGCCCGCAGTGTCAAGTCTCGAACGGTGGGGATATCCACCTTCGAACTGCCCTGCCCATATTTTGCCTCCGGGAAAATTTGGGCCTTCACCTCATCCATCTTCTCTCTAGATGGCATGCTCCCAGTCAATCGAGGCATTGACCCTCATCGCGACAATCCAGTCAAGAAGTAGACATCCAATACGTCTAGATCCAGTACCTGATCTCCTATCCGGAACACCTATTCCTCCACGTCCCATAAGTCAATCAAGTACTCTAGGATCTTTGGCTGAGCTTGCAAATAGGATAACATGAAGAATTTCTTGAGCCCACATGCTCTCGGAGCTTCCATGCAATCCTCGTCAGCTAGGGCCAATGTGTCCACTTGGTCATGTTCCCGTTCCTTCCATGTCAACACCATTGTTGCGGATTTCCCTGCAAAAACAAGTCAAAATGATGCATTAGAACCTCATAAAACTTGAAATTGCAGCTAAAATTGGTGTTAAATTTGTTAAAGTTGGCCTAGGAATGTGCGTGGCTGTTGGCATGACTGTTTCTAAAACAGTCGCACCATGGGCGCGCGCCCTATGGGAAATTTTGCCCATTGGCGCAGGTCCGTGCCCGAAACCCGTGCCAATGGGTGAAACCCCCAAATTTGCAATTCCCCCATAGGAAATCAAAATGCAACTAAAAATAAATTTCAAACGGATGAAAATGAAGCTAAGGACAAGACCACTTGCCTGGCACTGACGGAGCTGGAAATGGTCCACTGGATTGGCCGCAATCGTCAACTGTAGGTCGCACTCCAAAAAGCCCTAATGCCGCTCTCAAATGATAAAAAGTGAAAAGTAATTTTTATTTTACTATTTTCACCTTTTTATAGCTTTTTGACCCTGGTTAAGCTTTAAAAGGCATTTTATAAATATTTTCATGGATATTTGTGTCAAAAATGGGTTTTACGCCGATTTTTTGTGCAGCGACAGGTGTTCGTGCAGCGTTCATGGCGAGACGAGTTGTATTTTATACTTTTTCAGACTCGGTAAATACACGAGAAAGTCACTTTGGAGTCATCTTTTTCTCTTTTTTGACTCTCTAAACATGAAAATAATGCCGAGTTGGCCCTCTCGACTCGTTAAATGGATATGCGAGGCGGTCGTCTTTAAACCCTTTTCCGACCGTTTAAAAAAATGAAAAGATTGTTGGACCCTTGTCGTTTCCAGTTCGTTAATGGTCACGAAGCGACGTGGTTTTGATCGCTTTTTTACTTTTTCAGATTAGAGTCACTACTTATGAAAGGTACTCCTCAGTCGTAATGATCAGGCGATTCTTTCAAGCATACTTTTATACTTTTTCAGGCTCGAGAGACAACATTTTACGAAAAAAGACACCCCTGGAGTTTCCTTTTCACTGTCTTTTCAAACTCTCTAAATATGAAAAGACGTCGAGTTTTTCCCTTGTCAGACTCGTTAAAACTTTATGACATCAGATTCCGTCGTGATGACGCCTTTCAAGCATATGCTATCCCCGTCAAGCTTGTCATTCAAAAATAACCGGGGTACTCACGAGAAATGGTGGGGGAATAAAGGAATCGTAATCATCGTTGTGTCGGCAGTATGTCGCTTTTGAACATGGCACTTGTCTGCATTCGTGTCTGGGCGGGGACATCTCATCTTGTTTCACACTTGCTTCCGTGGGTTTGGGTTATCCTGTTTGACCATTCATCTGCTCATCGCCTTGTCACCATGACCCCTGATCATTTGATGTCAAATACTGCCAAGTCCACTGTCGTGCCGCCGATATGTTCAAGAGAAGTTGACCTCTACAGATTACTCAACCTCCCTCTGATACCTCACACAAAACATTTTATTCTTCTCTATTCTCATGTCGATGATGTGGGAAACATTATGGCCCACCTTCGATCAAGGTCACTTCCTGTCGACTTCAGCTCATTATCCAAGAAGTTGACTTAGAGACTCCCTTCAGGTACCTTGGAGCCTGCATGCCTCATTCTTCGTATTCGACGTGAGGTTTTCATCATTGGCCTCCGATTGGATGATTCTATGGGTGTTCGAAACCGGTTCACTGATTCGCATGTCGTGGATTGTACCTATAGTACCTTAAGGACCATTGTCATTATTGGTGGTACCTCTCGCATCTATTAATAGTTTTCATCATTGACTGGTAATCAGACGATGTTCTCACATGTTTGACTTCGACTCCTATATTCGCATGCTTGAACTTGTACTTTGTTCGGGTCAAGTTGGAGTGCAAGACCCTGAATTTTGTATGTTGAGATCCAGGCTGCATTTTGTGGATTATTATAATCACTACATGACTCATTCACTGGATGGTTGTGACCATGCCTGAGTCTATTCATTGATCCTCATCGGATGGTTGCGTCCATACCTAGGATCCAGATTTTTATGTACTCTGCTATGGATGGATGCGCCCATACCATGTACATCATGTATTTGAGCTATCAGTTGTACTTCGTGCAGGTTCTCCGGTGGCCGTGTTTTCAGTCGACCATGTTCTTGTAAAGAACTTCACCCCTCTCTCTCTCGGGCTTCATGCTTTAGGGGGCATCTGTTACACAGTATTTTGTCACCATCCCTGTTATCCCTTCTCCCGTACATTGGAGGACCTATTCTGGGACCTGTGAGAAGTGAGATGACTTGAAAACACTTGCTTTGTATCCCTTAAAGTATGTACTCTATATGCCCTGAAGACACCTTCTACAAAATACCCAAAAATATAACCCTTTCTCCATTGGCGTTGTTCCACAGTGTATTGCTCGCGCCAATGGGGTAAATCCTCCAAAGAGGGCGCGCCAGTTGGCGCTCTATCTCAGAGTCGCACTAGTGCCAACCCAGTTGGGTAAAGTTTTTAACCATCAAACTTATGAAGGTTCTTTCCATCTTATCCATAAACTAATTCCAGTTTTAATTGGTTTAGTTGGGCTTCGTATCTCCCAAGGCGAGAAGTAGTTCTCCACCTCTCATGGAAGCTTCCTAATGATAATGACAATCCCATGAATCAAGTGGATGATCTTATCTACTCCTCCTATCTCTATATAAGCTTGTTCCTTCCCCTTTGACAAGCTAGTTGGTAGTTCTTGGTTGATAATTCTACTTTTCAAGCTCCCAAAGTCTGAGGATTGCTAAGCTCATCTTGCAAGAGGTCTTGTGTATCCCTATGAGGCTAAATCTTTAAGGAGGAGATCCATGTCCAAGTGATCAAGGAGAGAGAGGCTTATTCCCATCCCTACAAGCTTTGCAAGGCATGTGTTGCTGATTCACCCAGCCAAAGGAGGATTTGACATCAGAACTTGGTTGTATTCTCTTTTGTTTTATCAATAATAACAGACGACTATCATTATGGTTCCACTCATGTGTCTTTATTATGATGTTTGAGTTGTATCCTTTCTAACTGATACATAGTTGCATTTCCCGAATTTTATGCTTGTATTTGTCTTGTTCTTTGCATGTGCAGGTGTCTTTTCACGGAGATCGTGAGGATTGTGACCAGCTGAAGTGAAAGAACGGAAGCAACGACCCTTCTACAAATATAAGCGTTGGATTCGAGGTAGGCTATCATCTTGGCGTTTATTTTGCAATTAGGAACCTGCGTGTTAGCGTTGTTCGATTTTTGCTAGACCTCAGTTAGGCTAGTGGGATCGCCTTTGTCCGTAGAGGGGATTTACCTATACAACAGGGGTGCTGGACGATTCCGAGGTAGGTTACCTTTCAAATGCTTTTCTTGTGGAAGAGTAGGTCACTATGCTGCCAAATGTCCTCACAAGGATAAGGGGAAGGAACCTGTTAGATGGAACAAGAAACATAATGCAAACAAGAAAAGCTATTACACTCATGAAGATAGTGATGGACTATTAAATAGCGATGAAGATGAACGAGGTCATCACTATAAAATTTTAATGGCCTTTGAAGATGATGATTACATGGATGCTATAGATGTGGATGACTTTTATGAAGAGATTACTAGACTCAAAACATGTTTAGAAGAAAAGAATAGGATCATTGATACTCTGCAAATTCAACTTGATGAAAAAGAAAAATCTATTGAGAAGTTAGAGTGTGAAATTGTTGGCATTAGAAAAGAAATTGAGAAAACAAAGGCCCTTAATCTTAAATTTGTTAAAGGATCTGAAACTCTGAATGAGATTATCAGTTTGCAACATTCCCCTCTAATCAAGACAGGTATGGGGTATAATGGAGAAACATCTCAAGCTTCCACCTCCAAAAGTTATCTTGATGCAGCAAGAAGGAGTGAGCAAAGGCCTAATAGAAATCATCAGGTAAATCAAGGACAATCTTCCTCAAACTATCAAGAAAATCGGGGGCATGCTACCTTAAGGACAAACAGAGGCCACAACCAGCCACAGGTAAAATCTTCCCAATTTTCTTCAAGTATGGATGGCAGTAGAAACTACAATCGGTTGGATGATAGTTGCAGGAATTTCTTCAATGGCCAATGTTTCTCTTGCCATAACTTTGGTCACAAAGCAGCTCAATGTGTTGCCTATAAGACAATCATGACTAGAGAAGCACAAAAACAAAGAAGTATGCCGGCAATCACGAAGAGGACCTATAACAACTTTTCCGCCCTTGAAAGTGAAATTGAATGTTCTATTTGTAATAATTTTGGTCATGAAGATTCTGAATGCAGGAGCAGGTTTTGGAAGACAACTCAGAAGGGACAAACCTCAAGTGCCAAAACATGGAGAATGAAGGAACCGCAACCAGAAAGATGTGGGATAGCTTTATATGTGGAAGGACAGGAAAATCAATGATACATCGACAGCAGATGTTCGAAGCATATGACAGGTGACAAAGAAAAACTTGAATCATATACTACTTTAGAAAAGGGAAAGAAAGTTTCTTTTGGACATGATACCCCTGCAGCCATAAAAGGAAAAGGCATTGCTCAGTTGAAAGAACAGGTCAAAGATGGAAATGTTGTATATGTTGATGGCTTTAAGCATAATCTATTGAGTGTCAATCAAATGTGCGACAATGGAACTGAGGTGATATTTCGATCAGATGGGTGTAGTGTTCGTGATCTTGATACAGGAAAAACTATTATCAAAGACAAAAGAACTCCAAATAATCTATACATATTTGAAGAGGGAGAACAACAATGTTATTTGAGCAAGAATGATGAACACTGGTTATGGCACCAGAGGTTGGGGCATCTAAGCTTTTCACAAATAAGGAAAGCATGCAAATACCAGGTAGTTCGTGGTCTTCCAGACATCAAAATTCTAGACAGCACCATATGCAAATCATGTCAGTTTGGGAAGAAAACCAGTACTAACTTCCCTGAGAAGGAAGGATCAGCCATTAGGCCTCTTGAACTAGTTCATACAGATGTATGCGGTCCATTCAGGACAAGGTCACCTCGAGGAGAAGAATAACTTATATTATTCATTGACGACTTCCCCAGGATGGTTTGGTTAGGACTTATGAAGCACAAGGACGAAGCATTCAAAAAATTCAAAACCTTCAAAGCCTTGGTTGAGAATGAATCGGATTACAAAATTAAGTGCCTCAGGTCTGACAGAGGTGGGGAGTTTACCCCAAATGAGTTTTTCAATTTCTGTGAAGAACATGGAATAAGAAGGGAATTCTCTACAGCTAGGACTCCTCAACAAAATGGAGTGGTGGAAAGGATGAATAGAACAGTCCAACAAATGGCTCGTGCTATGCCTGATGAGTTTGGTACTCCCGCAACCTTCTGGGGTGAAGCTGCATATGCTGCAGTTGTTATTCTCAACAAAACAAATGTCCGAGTGAAGAGCACTCAAACTCCGCATGAGCTCTGGTATGGTGAGACTCCTTCGGTAAAGAATTTCAAAATATTTGGGAGCAAATGCTATATTAAGAATAATGATGAACAGCTTGGAAAACTTGAACTCAGAGTAGATGAAGGCATTCGTCTTGGTTATTCTCCCTACAACAAATCATATAAGTGTTATAATAAAATACTTGGAAGAATTGTTGACAACATTGATGTAGTGGTTGATGAAAAAGGATACATCCCTAGGCAAGTAAATCATGATGATATCGAAGAGGATGAAGACTATTCTCCAAATCAAACTGATGATGAAGAAGAGACCCATGAAGAAGAAACCCATGAGGAGCCAGAGGAATAGATAAGGATAGAAGAAAAGACTCCTTCTAGGTGTGTTCAAAAGAATCATCCAGAATCACAAATGTTGGGGCAAAAGGAGGCTGACATGCAAACAAGAAGAACAATTGTAGAAGCTTTAAGCTATTTGGCATTACTCTCCTCCACTGAACCACAAAATGTAAGAGAAGCTTGCAAAGATGAATGTTGGGTCAAGGCAATGGATGAAGAACTTGAGCAGATTGAAAAGAACAACACTTGGGAGTTGGTTCCTAGACCAAAAGATAAGAATGAACAAAATGGATCTTTACGAACAAATTGAATGAAAATGGGGAAGTTATTAGAAACAAGGCCAGACTTGTTTGCAAAGGGTATGCTCAACAAGAAGGAATAGATTTTGAAGAAACTTTTGCTCCTATTGCTAGACTTGAAGCCACCCGAATGTTCCTTGCTCTCTCAAGTTTTCAAAAGTTCAAAGTTTTTCAAATGGACGTGAAATCAGCCTTTCTGAATGGGGACTTTGAAGAAGATGTGTACATTGAGCAACCAGATGGTTTCATCCTTAGGAATGATCCAAATATTGTATGCAGACTAAAAAAGGCTCTCTATGGTCTTAAACAGGCTCCAAGGGCTTGGTACTATCGTTTGGAAAAATATCTTCATCAAAAAGGCTTTTCAAAAGGATCAGCAGATAGCAATCTTTATATCAAAATAGAAAATAACAAATTGCTAATACTTGTTGTGTATGTAGATGACATTATCTCTGGCAGCAATGAAGAAGCTATGAGTCAAAGCTTTGCCTTGGTGATGCAGAAAGAATTCGAAATGTCTTTGCTTGGAGAACTGATATAATTTCTTGGATTGCAAATCCAACAGAATGAAGGCGGTATCTTCTTGTCTCAAACCAAGTACCTCAAGCAGATTCTGAAGAAGTATGGCATGGAAGATGCAAAACCAGTATGTACCCCCATGGTCACAGGATGCAGCCTCAGTGCAAATGATGAATCAGCAGTATTGCATCAACCAACCTATAGGTCTATGATTGGAAGTCTACTTTATTTGACAGGTATCCGACCAGACATCATGCATGCAGTGGGAATAGTTGGAAGATTTCAGGCTAATCCAAAGGAAACTCATCTTCAGGCAGTAAAGAGAATCTTTAAGTACCTTCAAGGAACTCAAAACTATGGTTTATGGTATCCTAGAGATACATATCTCACACTTCATGCTTATACAGATGCAGATTGGGCCAGAAGCGTGGATGACAGAAAGAGCACAAGTGGTGGTGCATTCTTTATGGGTTCCAGATTAGTATCTTGGTTTAGCAAGAAGCAAAATTCGATTGCTTTATCTACAGCTGAAGCAGAATATGTGGTTGTTGCATCTTGTTGCACTCAACTCCTTTGGATGATGCAGACCTTGCAGGATTTTCAAATCACTTGTACACCACCTATTTCCATCTTATGTGATAATACAAGTGCAATCAGCATTTCAAAGAACCCAGTCATGCATTCAAAGACAAAGCACATACCGATCAAGTATCACTTTCTTAGGGAACAAGTGATTGAACAAAAGGTCAAGTTGGAGTATGTTCCTTCTAAGGAAAAAGTTGCTGATATTCTCACCAAACCATTGCCCAGGGAGACCTTTGAATACCTCAGGCAAATGCTGGGAGTAGTTGATGCATCATCTTGTTGTTGAATCTCATATGTTGGTTGCACGCGAGGTTTATATGTGGTATACACGTACATTTGTTGGTTTATGGATTGGTTTATGGAACAGGTTCAGGGGGAGCACATATAATGCATTGTTGGCATTATGGTAGCACAAAAGGAGAACATGGATGCTGATCTGAACATGTCTCTATCTATTTCATGGTGGATTATGAATCTGGTTAGGGGGAGCATTATCAACAGATCAAAGACTTATGCATGTTCTCAGAGGGAGCACAACCCTTTGCCCTTGATGTCAAAGGGGGAGAATGATGTTGAGGATCTTGAGGTTGCCATCAAGTCCAAAGGGGGAGATTGTTGGCATTATGATTATGGTTTGGTACTATGGCACAGGTGTTGTACTTGATGGCAACTCACTCTTGTGACAGATCTCAGTTCAGGCACTCAAAATCATGAAAATTAAAGATACCTGCAGGTAATCCTAGGAGAAGTTGTGGACCCGCAGGTTCGCCGACCAAGGAGTGAGGTCATACCCGCAGGTTCTCTATTCAAAAGGTGCAGACCTCAGTTTCACTCACTCCAATGTAGAAAAGCGTGTGCATGTGGGAATCTTCATGAATGGTTCATGGTATTAGTCCGTCAGTTTTTGATCAAATGGTTTTGGTCCATGGTATTGCATCCAAAAGTATTGATCCCAAGTATTGGGTTCA
>APFE030427502.1:0-18506 GCA_000404065.3 Pinus taeda
GAGACCCAGACATGGTTCTTCCTCCAGGAGAGCAGTGGGATGACTTAGGTAAAATCATTTTCAACTCTTTCCTAATGTTATTTTTTTTATTTTTATATCGTCTTGAAAGTGATAGTAATAATTTCAAAATGCAGATGTGGGTCCACAGCGACCAGCCACTCTCCGGCCATTCGAGAGAAAACAACCAGTTGCACCGGCTCCAGCCCCACAGCACGAATCAACAGAGACCTTGGCCGAGTTGGAGAGTCACCTAGAGCGCCTGACAGGGGACATTCCCGAGACCAGCATAGACGAAATCCCTCGTCGACTTCAGCGCTATGTGATTGGAGTCCCCGGACCTTTTAGGAGGTTCCTTGTTAAGTGTGCCCGTGCAGTGGTTTCGTATCGGATTCATCACCAATGATGGGTATCGCTTTTGTAGTCACATATGGACATTTTTGCTTATTTGTTTACCTATCATATTTTGCCGATCATATGTGTTTTTCACCTATGATCGAGGACGATGTATTTTTTTGCCACCACTTCTTATATATATGATATCGTTATTTACTGTTGTCTTGTTAACTGTTATGGAATGTTTTTAAATTTACTTGTATGATTATCGCAACATGTCTACTTAACATTGAGAAGCAATCGTGCATTTTGCTAATTTATTTAAAGATCTTGGAATATGCTGATATTCAATATAGTCAAATTCACGTTCCAAGAGATGCACTCTAAAAAATAATCTTAATAAAACTGGATTTCTAATGGCGTATACTCTATTAAGCTCTAATACAACGAGTTTAGAATCTAACCTCACTATCAAAATCCGAATCCCAAATGAAATAGATTTAGATAATAACTCCACCACTGCACTATACTCTGCAATGTTGTTCGTTGTTTGACCGAGGCTTACCCCATGGATAGATACCAACTCGTTAGAGGGCGAATAGATAACCCAAGCTGCGGAAGAAATATTCCGTGTACTACGACAAGTGCCATCAGTGAAACCAATATATGTTTGGAGAGGCGTCGACATCTGCGACATCAAACGTAAAACCAAGATAAGCAGGAATAACGACGGGAAACTCAATCTCTAAGCTAAGCAGACTTTAATATAAAACACACCAGCTAGAAGAAAAAAATAACCTAACTAAAAAATCTCCACACTCGTTTTAAGCATAATATCTCTTCAGGTAAAGACCATTTCTGGGTTTACCTAAAGAGACCCCGTCAAAGTATACCAATTCATAGGGGTTATGATCATACAAAAGGACTAGATCTCCTTCTGAAAAATTTCGAGGGGTTACATTTCGATCATACTGAGCCTTAATACGTTTGGCATGATATTCGATCACTAATGCAGCATCGCGGTGATTCTCATCTACCTGAGCTAAGTATAATAAACGTCTTTCCTCTTCGGAAGTAGCTGGAAGTAACTCGATGGCCATTCGCAATGATGGGATTTCGCACTCAATAGGTAACACAACTTCCAAACCATAAACTAGTTGGAAAGGAGTGAACCCTGTTGATGTTTTGACTGAGGTTCGGTACGCCTACAACGCTGAAAATAACATGTTATGCCAGTTCGACTGATGAATCCCAATGATTTGTTGGATCATGATAACTAAAACTTTGTTGATGGCTTCAACCAGACCATTAGCTTGTTGATAATAAGGAGTTGAACTGTCATGACGCAAGCCAAGTTGGTATGTAAGTTCTGTCATCATAACGTTTCGAAAATGACGCCCATGGTCAGTGATAATCACTTGTGGAACACCAAACCTAGCAATTATATGATTGAATACAAAAATTGCAGCTGTTGGTCCGTCTGCCTCAAATGTAGCATCGCCCGGCCCACTTTAGTAAAAATAAATCTACCGCAAGGATAAATTAACGCATTGCCCGGCAGTGGGGTTACATGTAATAAAATCGATACCCCATTTGCAAAGGACCACAACAATTATAGGGTGAAGAGGAGCAGGTGGAGCGCGCATCTTTCGATCAAAAATTTGACAATTGTGGCATTTTCGGACCGCAGTAATACAATCTTTAAACAAAGACGCCCATAAATAGCCAGCGCGCAATATATTTTGGGCAGTGGCATACCCAAAAATATGACCGCCACATGCTCCAGAGTGACAGTCATTTAAGACCCTTTTGGCTTCCTCATGAATCAAACAATGTCGAAAAATAAAGTCTGCCCCCAGGCGATAAAGAGTATCTCCAATAATTTTGAATTGTTGGGATTGGAATCGGATTTTCCGACGGTCGGATCGTGAAAGATCAGGCCGAAAGGTTTGGGTTTGGAGATAAGTGATGATATCTCCATACCACGGGTCTAAAGTGCTGATAAGAAACAAGGATTCGTCCGCAATGGGCTCCTCTGCCACAGTTTCTGTACCAACACGCGGGAAGTCACACATAAGTTCCGCAAAAACTAAAGATTTCTTTGACTTGGATTTTTCAAATTCTAAGTCAAACTCCTGCAAGATGACAATCCATTTGGATACTTGCCCCCAGCAACTGCTTGGTCAAAATATAGATCATAGGGTTGCAATCGGAAATAACTGTAGTTTTGCGTAGTAAAATGTAATGACGAAAACGTTGGACAACTTGAACAGCTGCCAATCCCAATTTCTACACATATGAATATTTTAGCTCAATTGGATTTAACGTGCGACTAAGTAATATATCACATGTTCGTACCAAATTCATCTTCCTAAACTAACACAATTCCAATGGTGGAAAAGGAAGCGAAGAGATACAAAAAGTAGTCCTGGTTGTAGTTGGGAGGATGCAACAACGGTGCATGGGTCAACGCGTGTTTTAGCGCATCAAAAGATTTCTCAACTATCTCGTCCCAAAAGAATGAAGTATTCTGTTTCAACAACCGGGTAAAACCCTTTGTGATCTCGACGTAGTTAGGGATGAATCGACGTAAAAAGTTTGCTTTCCCTTGCAAACTTTGGAGTTGGCGAAGACTCAAAGGAGGAGGCAATCGGATAATGGCTTCGACCTTCAAGGGATCGACGCGAATGTCGGCTTCCGAAACAACAAATCCCAGTAATCGACCTGTTTCAATACAGAACACACACTTGTGGGGATTCAACCTAATCCGATAATGCCTACATCTCATAAAAATTGCTCTTAAATGGACGAGGTGATCAGCTCGATGTAATGAATGAGCAGGCAATTCATCGAGATAGGGTTGCACAATGTGTTTAATATCATGAAAAGCATAAGTTGCCGCGGCGTTCTTAAGCCCAAAAGGTAATTTGCAATAAGCAAATGTTCCCCACGGACAAATGAATGTCGTTTTTGGTTTATCAGCAGGAAGAATATTGATTTGATTGTATCCGGAAAATCCATCCATAAAGGAGCAAATTTCACTGCCGGCACAATCATCAATAATTTGATCGATATAGGGACTAGGGTAATTGTCCTTTAGACATGCTCGATTAATGTCCCTATAGTCGATACATATTCTTATTGTCCCTTGCTTTTTGTTCACGGGAACAATATTCGATACCCAATCCGTTAACGGGATCGGATAAATGAAACATGCTTTCAATAATTTTTCAACTTCTGCTTTAATCGCAGCAACTTTTCTTGGGTGAATCTGACGCAGACGTTGCCGAATGGGTTTAGCGTCCGGGTAGGTTTTAATTTCATGAACTACGATTGCTGGGTCAATTCCTGGCATTTCCTCATAGGACCAGGCAAACACGTCACGAAATTCTTGAAATAGGGTCTTGTATGTTTTAATTTCATTGTCCGTACAAGAGGCACCTATATGAACGTTTTCAGTAATTCCAGGCTTAACTGAAATGTCAAGGGGAATGGTTTTAGAAATATTTCCCAAATTTAACTCAGATTCAGGATGTTTCATTGGATTCTGAGCATCCTTAACATATTCGGTTGTAAAGATTGATGAAAAATCGTTTTCAAAACGATCGTTCTCAGGTAAGAATGAAGATCTGTGATGTAGATCTTCCCATGGTAACTGATCAACACATAGGATTTCACAAATTTACTCATTGGATTGAACAAGTTCGGAAAACGCTTCTAGTTCCGAGGTTGATGTTGAAAATGAGTCTTCATGGACTTCGTTGATTAAGTCGATTTTGGTTGATATTGGGTGGGAAAACGACTGCACAGTTTGATATGCAAATTCATACGGACTCAAAGGTATAAGAGTACCAAATGAGTCTAACTCAGTTTCAGAAGGAATGATCCGAGGATCATCATTAACGATGGTTCATGATGAAATCATATGAATTGTTGCAGTGGAAGATGATGCGTTGATAGGAGGGAAAGGAAAAGTGCCCAGTAAACTGGAATCTTTAACTAACCCTACACCAACATCCCTATAAGGGATCGTTCGCTTTGCCAACGTGCTGAATACTCTCAGCAGAGGCTGGGTCGGATGAAAAATATGACAACTGGTCTATAGTTACGATCTTTCCATTATGAGGGAACTTGATAAGCCGAAAGACCGATGAGACGACAGCTGTCATAGCGTAAGACCAACTACGACCCAAGAGAAGGTTGTAATCCAGAGGGGCATCAACCACCTCCATATCTATATTAACGGTTTTTCCTTCAACCCCTAAAGGTAGATCCTGTAAAATGCCGAACGGATGAAACCCATGGCCATCAAAGGCCTTAAGAATTGTCGGGGATTGATTGAGTGAAGGAGAACTAAGCGATCTCCAACACTGTATCGACATAATGCACGTGGAAGCTCCCTCGTCAATCACAGTCCTATGAACAGGTCTGTTTTTGACTATCACTGGAATCTGGACAGCCATTTGATGAGGTAAACGCGGTGCATTATTTTCTAGATCGAAGATTATAAGGTTCGGGTCCTGAACGTCAACAGCTCCTATAGCAGACAAAAGTAATTTGCGTTGTGCTGGACATGATTGTAGCACTTCCAAAGCCGACATTGTTGAGGGTGAAACAGCTAAATCCTCAACAATGTTATAGTTCTAAGCTGCTCTCGCATGTGGATTGAAAGCATACTTTCGAAGTATACCCTTGGCGGGCGGTTTGATTACTAAGTCTGGATTAGGTTTCTCGATCTGTAGTGGATCAGAACTGGGAGCTGAGGTTGATGGATTTGAATAAGAAGATTCTGCTTCTTTACCATCAACAGGACTTTTACTGCCATAATCTTGCGATCGAGTCGCAATCCTAACATGGGACATCATCAATATGGGTTCTTCATCGGCACTGGAGGATGAACCTATCATCTTACTATCTTGAGCTGGAAAAGGATCCTTCAAGACATCAGGAGTTTGGGAACCTTTGACAATTTTTGCAACCTCTGCACGATGAGGGCAGTCTCTCGTATAATGGTCTTCATCGCAGATGAGACACGGATAACGAGGTTTGCGTTTTTCATCAGTGGGTTCCGCTTTTTTGGGTTTCTCTTTTGAATTTTTATCTGTTTTATTCTTTTTCTTCCCTTTCTTCTTACCACCGGTTTTTGATTTAGCTATAGATGACTCTACAACGTGAATATCGGCAGAAAGTTCTGCGGAAGACTCTTCTAGGTGTCCATCTTCCCTATATCTAGGGGACCACAGACAAGATAGCTCGAATCCTCAGAAGGTTTGATATTCCCTCAAATTTCAGGCCCCTCAAAACCATTCGTCAGTCCCTTCGGTCGGTGAAAGATCATGTTAACCCTATGGACATGAAGGGTGTGTATTTGATTCCTTGCTCATGTGGGATGCCCTATATAGGAGAAACAGGGCGCTCCATTTAGCAAAGAATCTGCGAGCATGCAGCTGACATTAGGCATGGGAGAACAAAGTCTTCGACCTTAGCAGAGCATGTGGACAAAACTAGGCATCATGTCTGTATTGAGGAGGCCAAGGTTATTGCCAAGGTGGCTCAGTTCCATCATCGTAAGTTAAGGGAAGCTATAGAAATTGAAAAGAGGCCTAACAATCTCAAAAGAGATGATGGCTGGAAGGTAAGTAGGTGTTGGATCCCCGCCTTGTCTTCTTAGTGTTTCTCCCCCCCTCCCCCGCCCCTTTGTTCTTCTGTTGTGCTTGCATCGTTCCCCCTGATGCCTTCCGATTCTTCCTCCTGGATCTGGGGTTTCCTTTGGATTTTATCTTTTTCTTCGCCTCCTGTGTCTCTTTGTCGCTCTTCCAGGTTGTTTTATTCGTATTTAGAATCTCCTTTATTATATTAATGTAGCTATAGATATAGATAGCAGGCGACTGTTCATTCTCCTTTAGCTGTTTACGAGTATTGTCATTTGGATTATCATTCTTCTTATTGTTAGATATATGTAATTTTCATATATATATATATATATAATTTCAGTTATTTGATTTGATTTAGTTGTATGATTTTTTGCATTATTTGACTATTTAATGCATCCATGAGGTTATTATTATTGCGTAGGTAGTTACTATTTATTCTTGGTTCTAATTTTATTTATTTTATTTACATTTATATTTATAGTTTTATCTTATATATATTTATTATTATAATTTTATTTTATTCTATTTATTATTTTATTTTCTAAGCAATTCTAATTCTCTCTTTACATTATCGATATAAAGATATGGTTTAGTCTATTATATCTTTATCTTTTAAAACTATTTACATTAATTTATTCTAATAAAATAATAATACTATATATTACAATAAAACTAATTAAATTAAGTAATAAACTATCCTTTAGATTTTCTTGATATTTATATTATTATTAATTAATAAATTAAATACAAATTAACTTAACTTTTAAAACAGCCTTCATGATTATTAACTCTCTTCGTGTACCTTAACAAACTAATTTATATATAAATTTAGTAAATAAATTAACAAATGGGTAACTTATGGCTTTAAACTTACCATTAAAATTATATATTTTTTTGTATCCTAATAAGATTAGTACTCATTTACTTCTATCCTAACAACCGATTACCTTTATTAATTTGACTAAGAATGGATATTATTAAATAAATCATTTTTATTTTATTTTATTTATACAATTTTAATAACCTTTAAAAAAAATTAGTTATTCTCTCATGTACTAATTGTACCTAATTTTACTTATTTATAGATTTAGAATACTATATTTTAATCTTAAGATTATTAAAATAAAAATAATATTAAATTTATTAATATAATTTTGACCTAACCTTAGAGTCCAAATTAGTCGTTATGTAGCCGTTGGAGTCTCTGCACAGTGTATCTAACATGCTATGCCAGATATGATTCTTCAACTTGTCCTGACGATGAACCACACTAGTTGGTTCGAAACGCGTCGACAAAGGTCTTTTTCATGTGATTTACACTTGATTTACGCTGAAGCTCTTCTTATAAATATTTTCATCTCTATTTTTCACTAATATAATTAATTTTATTTAATTATTTTAAATTGAAAATTAAATAAAAATATTTTCATCTCTATTTCTCGTTAATATAATTAACTTTAATGTAATTTGCAATAGCTACTAAAATTATATCTATGCAATATGTTTCCTTTCACTCAAGATAATGAAAAAAATAAATATATCAGTTTTGTGAAGTGGAATGATTAAATAGTAGACAAAACAACATCGTAGGTATAAATCATACATCATAGCCTGATTCCTTAAACCTTTTCATCCTACCTCTATGTTATTCATGTGACCCCTTCGTACAATGGTCGAAGTATGACAAATTAATTAGTCCGACTGGGTCCCTGATGGATAGGTATAAAAATAGTTTCTTAAAACTATAGTACACGAAGCATCCATCAAATCAAGACTATAATTGATTTTCTGGACAAGTGTTATATTATATTTTTTTCCTTAATTTTATTATTTAAAAAAAAATATCTCAAAAGTACAATATAGACTTCATAAAAATTGACACATTTATGTTTATAGTTAATAAAAACAGGAGCTACTGACGAGAATACGGAGAGGATTATTGGCGTTATCCGTAAGGGTTTAGGGTAAAACTCTAGGTTTTTACTGCATCTCTCTGCAGACAACTGGAGCAGTGTACCCGTCTACCGACAGTATTGCCCGTCGTTTCCGTTACACCTTGTCCGTCACTTTTTGTTGTCGGTTTCTGCTTGCAACTTGGGGGATACAATGGAAGTTGAAGAGCTCGATTTTTCCTAGGATCCCTATCTGGACCGTGTCATTTTTGGGAATCCTAACTTCACTACGCCGGCATCTAGCCCTAACTTTCTGTCTGACCCTGCTCTGCCTATTTCATTGTTGGTAGTTTCATTTTCTGGCACTGTTTTGCTCCTCCACACATCAGCTTGCTCTCAATAGAATCCCCTGCTTTAGATTGCCCTCCATTATCACCTGGTACCCTGCACATTTTGATTGCAAATACACCTCCATCGCCCTCTTTCGATCCTCATCTGTCCATATCGACTTTTTTCACCATGCCGCGTGAAGACATCCATACCACCACAGCTCAAAACCCTCCCTCATCTGCTCACTCGCCGTCGGGCTATTTCGAGACCCTTGCAGTCAAGGTAAAGTCTGTAAAAAATATTCCTTTGGAGGGATCCCCAGTTCCATTATCAAACCACCCATCTGCACCTCGTACAGGCAAGAGAAAGACCAAGTGCATGAAGGCGACCTCCAAGGACATCACCATCCGGTTCGGCGAGACCTCTGCAATTAGGGAAGTAGCATATATGGCTAGCACGGTGCTTGTTGGTCATGTCCGCAGCAAAGCATATTCGGATACCAGACTTACCCTATGGGTCAAGGAGATATGGGGTGGATTGTTGAAGGAACTGCCTGAGGTACAGGTCCTTCCCAAGGGGTAGTTTGCTCTTCACTTTGCAAAGGAAAACTATACGGATTTGGTTCTCGCCAAGTATTGGCACATCGAGATGGCTCTGGTCCTTCTCAAGTGATGGAGTCCCTTGTTCGACCCTTAGAGAGAGAAAATTGGGGTTGGGCCACTCTGGGTGCGCTTGCCTATGCTTCCTTTACAGTACTGGTGTGAGGAGGTATTCATCAAAATTGGTAATGCACTCGGTACCCATCTGGACCATGATCGAACATTTGCGCAATCAAAGAATAGAACCCTCGCTCGCATTCTGGTCGATTTGGACACTCGTGAGGGTTTGGAGTAGAAGATTACATTAAAATGGGGGAAGTTTATCAAGGTCCAGATCTTGAATTATGAAGGGGTTCCGTTTCGTTGTTGGCGATGCCACAGGGTGGGACATATCTTCAAAGGTTGCCCTCTAAAAAAAAAAATTAGAGGACACCCCAAAAGCGTCACTTGCACCATCCAGGATTGACTCACCAACCATTCTACGCTCTCTTGTTCTGGGTCCTACTCCTCCGGCAAGCAATCCCCTTCCTAAGACGGTGGATGATGTGCACAAATCGATCTCACCGCCGCTCACTAGGTCTCAGGCAACTGCTGAAGCCGCAAAAGATTTGGGTACTCCTCTAACCTCTTCTGCTTCATCTGTTGCTATTTATTCATCTTTTGTTGCATCTTCCATATATACATTTGTGGCACTTTGCACTATGTCGTCTCCACCCTTAATTGCCACTACTGCCCCCACGTTGCATTCGCTTACTACATTCTCCACCTCTCCATCATTCTCCAGGGTATCATCATCTCATCACTATTATCTTCACTCCCGTACCCTAGCTAGCGATACTCCGGTTCAACATGCTAGATTGGGTCTCACACCACCCGGTTTAGTTCCTCTGACATCTCAGGGGAGGAAATCTGATCTCTCCAAAGCCATCAAGCATGCGGGGGCTGAAGTAGCCTCTAGCCATCAATCCACTCTCGATGGGGTTCTTAGAGCTTTGAACATCCCGAGTGGAGTTCCCCGATGAAGTGTCTATCATTCAACTGCAGAGGCATGGCTAGTGCCTCCAAGAAACTAGCCCTGTGTAGACTCTTTGAGGTTGAACCTATCGATATCATCTTGCTCCAAGAAACCCTAGGTGTCGTTGAACACATTACCAGCTCCCTTTAATCTATATCCCCGGGTTGGACCTTCTTGGCAATGGATGTTGTGGGGAGATCTGGAGGACTTGCCATTGGTTACAATCCCCACACCATCAGGGTTTCTAAATCATGGGGAGGCCACAGATTCATTGGCATAGATTTTTTCTCGATAGAGCTTGGCTCCAACCTTCGGGTTGTCAATATTTATGGACCCTTTCGTCAGAGGGAGAATTTCTGGCAACATATGCTAAATCTCTCAATCTTATCTTCTGATCACATCATCCTAGGAGGTGACCTCAACTTCTCCTTGGGTTTTTGTGAATCTTAGGGGTCTATGGCTCAAATGGATCCAATCTCGGGGTTTATGACTAACCTTCTGGAGCAGTACAATTTTGTGGATTTCCCCATGAATAAACCCCTCCCCACTTGGAGGAATAGAAGGGTGGGTGAAGCTACACTTGCGTGAAGACTAGACAGATTTCTTATGAAGGGTCCCCTCTTGCAACATCTGCATCACTACAAACAATGGGTTGGTTCAGGGGGCATTTCGGATCACTCCCCAATCTATCTTGAGGTTTTGGGCCCTCATCCTAAACCAAAAGCCCCTTTTAAATTTAACCATGTTTGGTTATATGACCCTGCCTACATTAGCTTGGTTTCGAACTTCTGGGTTGCCAACCCGATTAATAGATTTGATTCATTGGCTAAAGGTTTTTGTAATATTTTGTCCAAGCTCAAGCATCTAAGGGAGAACTCACTACTATCTCACATTGAATCTGTGTTGAGCTCTTTTCTCAATGAGAGAAGCTTGGGGTTTATTACAGCTAAAGTCAAGTCGCATCTGATTGAATGTGTATTTGTGATTGTGTATGAAAATCGTTGTTGTTTGGACTTTATTTACATAGTTGTGCATTTATAATGAATGTGGATAACATGTTTGATATGTACTTTGAAATGTGTGTATATTTTCTTTAGCATATGGCTTGATTTACCATCTACACTAATTTTGTATCTTTGGATATTTACAATTGTCTATGTATGATGATCAAAATTTGATATGCAATGTTTGTATGTATTTATAATTTTGTGTGTGTAGTAAGTAAATTTGATGGGATGTTTGTGTGTTTTTGTATTTGCAATATTTTTTATGTTTGAATGTTTGTGCATTTCAATGTGTGTTATGTTTGTGTATTTATTATGTGTATTTATTGCTTATTAGATTTTAAATTAAAAGTATCAAATAATGCATTGATATAGATAATTACAACATGTTAATTGAAAATCTTAAATGTTAAATCAACTTAAAGTTATGTAAATGCATTTCACTTAATCAATATAATATTTTTCCAACCACTAGATTTTGTGATAATTGCACAATTTTTGGATGCTTGTTTAGTGGTACACTTCATGTACGATCAAGTTGTATGTCATTGATTAATTGGTGTATGCTAATTACAAAACTTTTTGTATGCCTATTGAGTGATTGAATTTTTGTATGATCAAGTTGTATGTTTTTATTGTATACATTGATTGATGTGTTTTTATATTACTTTGTGATGATAAATTTAAATGCATAATTTCGTGTAATGATTGTCATTTGAGTTTCATTTATATGATTGTGTTTTAGAATGAATGTGTGACGTATTAATATGTATTTTGTAATCATTAAAATCATATTATTCACCACATCTCATCAAGTCTCAATGTCAAGATTGATAGTAATATAATATTAATTGGTATAGTCAACGTTGATTTATAGGGAGTATTATTCTAAGATGAGAATTTATGTTTTCAATTTTTACAATACTACAAATTAATTGAGAATTAAATTCAAAAGATATTATAACTAGACATTTAACACAAGACAATATTGCTCATCAAATCCATGATACAATGCCATGAAATATGGCATCCTTATTTTCCATGTGATCTACATACTTCATCAAGATGATCTCTGTGTTTTGGAACATTTGCGAGGGATTCAAATCATATGCAACAAGAGAAGCCAGTCTAGTTGAATCTCCTAATCGACATGCCATATTCATTGGCTGCATTTGCTCAAAGGACCTTTTTGTACCACAGATATTTTTGAGAAGAAGCTTAAGGGTATTATAAACACAAACCAAGTTTTTCTACCTTCCTTGATCCCAATAAATTTCTCGTCACCTAATCTAATCCAAAAATAAACGTAGATGCTCTAATTCCTCTCAGGGGAAATGTAATCCCTACATATGGAAGAAATCATATAAAAAACTTGAGCAACTCTAGAATATGTTTGTATGAAGTGTCTACTAGTTTATTGAATTCTACCAAACATCTCTATGATATAAAGTGTCTATTGTGCCAAATTTTCTCACTTGTAAGTGAATAGAGTAAAAAAACCCATAGTACCATACATGTTCTCCCTATTATGTACCTAAGCACCAACAAGGTAAAATTTGTCCATCAAAAAATAGTTATAGGCTTCAAATTATACCAAATGAGTCAAATCATGCATAAACATACTTGCTAAAGCCATTATATATTAATTGTTGAGTACATATCAAATTTTATTAGGCATAATAATTTCTAGACAACACGTAGGTGTTCGAAATACTGAGAGGGGGACTGAATCGGTATTTCTTTCCAATTGTTACTTTTACCAATTAGATCACTTATATTTAGAACAAAAAATGAACAGTAGAAATAAATTCCTTTATTAATATAATATTTACAATGAATCAAGTACAATATAGGTAGGGATCAAACCCCAAAAGAAGATGCCCAGGCTCAAACCTAGGATGTGCCAAGCACCTACTTGGACTTCAGTGAGGCTTCTACCTCTAGTGCTTTGACCCTATCTTATCCAAGGCACCAACCTTGAGTTTAGGAGCACCAAATCCAAGGACACCAATCCGATAGCTTCGCTTTGTCAAGATACGTTTGGTTTCACGACTCCCAAAGTCTTCTTCACCGAGCCCTGTCAATCTTCAATTATCCCTTCACTTAATCTCCACATCACATCATCATTGACAACCTTGTCATACAGAAAGTGTCACCACTGTTATTCATAATACCCAATCAATCTCTTCAAGTTACCTCATCATGACATCAACACTGCATTGTGATCTTCAATACAACACTTCAATGTGTCTTCAATGAACTGCACCAAGTTCTGCACCAGCTCTAATAATATTTACGCACCTTCTTCAGATCTGGTCCAAGGTTACTCCCAAAGATTACTTCAAGTTACCTCCAAAGTCTGCACCAAAATTTGCACCATGACTTATGCACTGCACCAATATTTCAACACGAGATTATCTCAAGACTACTGGGCCACTGCTGCACCAAGACTTCAACACTAGATTGTGACAATTATTCTTTACAAATGTCTTTGCACCACACTGCACCATACCACTATTCAAATTGTTCCAATACTTCTACACAAGGATTTATACACCATACTACATCTATTCTGCACCATACTTCTTCATCAATTCTGCACCAATATTCTTGCACTAAGACTTCAACATTGCACCAATATTTTAGTACTGCACCGGGACTTTTGCAACACAACTTTACCAATGTCCTTACTGCACCAAAACTTCAGCAATAATATTATGGCATCATGCTACACCAATTTACTGATCTGAATTTTGATATGCTGCTACAAGCCCGAATATGATACCTCGGGTCCGAATTAATATGCCACTGCTCAATGCTTCATTATACTCCACTGTGCTATCTTTAGTTCATGGTTTCTTGACTTCATTGTGCATTAGGATGTTTGTTGTTTTTGTCATGAGGAGATCTTTATCTTCAAGGTTTCATTTGCAAGTGTATCTACCATAGTCGAGGCTTGAACCAACACACAACCGGAATCCAAAAAAAACTATACAATCCGCAATCCAACACAGTCTGAGGGTTAATACTCCAATAAAATCTGAGGGCTAATAATCCAACACACCGTCATTACCATGTGATCCTACCTAGTCCAAAAATTGAACCAACAATTCGAGGTTGGTGTGTCCTTGTTTGGTGCACAGTTCAGTATTGGTGCACAATTCCATGTCGATTGGTGCAGAGTCCCATGTTGATTTGAGCATAGTCTGAAAGCCCTTAATCCACAGTTCTCACAAAGACAGATCCTTTAGAAAAATGTGCGCCTCATATTTTTTAGGGGATGTTAACTTACCAAGCGCTAATCCACAATTTTCCACATAGATAAATGTATGCTTTCAGAAGTATGTGCTCTTGTTGTTCACGAGATGTGAATTGTTGTATCTTCTTCCTTATATAATTTGAAATACTCTGAGCTCTAAATACATTGAGGGCCTCGTATATATATATTTTCTTGTGCATGAAATAAACAGACATGTCTTTTAGTTAAGCCTACATGAATTTTGTTTAGGCATAGGTCATCTTACTGGCAGAAGCTTGCCTTAAACTTGTAAAATCTAATTCTTGCTCATCTTTAGGAGATTTTGCTCAAGTAATAGCTCATTAGAAAGGCAAAACTATGCTTTACAAGATCGTGTAGGTGTCATCAAGGAATTCTACCTCTAAGATAGTAAAAATGAATTTTTAGTGTGACTGACTAATTATTAGTGAAGAAATGAGGGTAGGGTAGAATTCCTTGACTATTGTGCTTCTTCATAGATTAATTTCTTCATTGATTGTCTTCTTAATCATGTACTTGCCTTCTTCTTCATAGAGTCACCATCATCATGTCCTTGATTTCCTTCTTCATCACCTTGTGTTCTTCAACATATGGTCACCATCATTTTGTAGTCTTCATTATTAGGATCATCGGAGGTAAGGACATCAAGCTTCACATCATTGGAGGTAGGACATGTCATCATGTGTATTTCTTCTAGGCCTTCATCAAGTATAGAGATATGGTAGCATTTCATTATGATCAAGATACATGTTTGACACTTCATTTGTGTCTTCATCACTTAAACAAGAGTTGTAGTCATCCTCTAGCATATTCAAGAATATTTTCCATCCCGGTCGCTGTCATATCAACAATTGAAATCAGTGACAACCTAGATTAACAGTGGGATGAAATGGTCCTTGGAAAAAGTTCACTTGTTCAATTTAGCAGTCTTAGTATACTTCAACTAAGAGCCTAATTCTTTGCATAGAGTCAATAGGAACATTCAACTTTAACACATTGTACCAGGCCACCAACGAAGGACCCACAAATGGATACATTGTATATGATTAATTGTGCAAGTTGTTGCTTGATCTAGAAATTGTTAAGTGAAGAGAGCTTCATTCTTGTTCTCATATTAGTTTTCTTCCATGAGAACCTGCTAAGGGTAGATGGAGGTTCAATGATTAACATTAATATCTAGGTATGCATCATCAATGTCAACACTTATATCATTTGATGTTGTTCAATAAGATAGGCATTGACCTTTTTGGCCTACAAGTAACAACATTCATTATCAAAATGGCAATATGTCTTATTGATAGAACCATTGTTTCTTTTCCCCTTTGCTAGTCAAGCTAGGTGTTTCTCGATTATGAGCAACAATGATCAACTCACCATCTTGGAATATATTTAGGAGGGATGATCCAAGAAGGAAATTGGGAAGAGCTTGAGCTTTTTGTCAATGTGAGAAAGAAAACCTAAAGTATACTTTATCAAAAATGGTTTGCTTTTGATGTTTAGTTGTAAAAGGTGGCTACATCCTCCATTGGATGGCACATCTTTTCACATCCTACAGTCCCAACCCTCCCCTCCAAATTGATAGTCTATGATAATAATATCTAAGAGATAACTCACAGTCCTTGTCGAAGGAGAAAAATGACATAGAATAACTCAGAGTGCTTACCAAAAGAGAAAACTGACATAGTGTGAGGGTTCTTTGATTATTATAATTCAGTTCAATTATTTAATTCCTAAAATAGGATATGAAAATTTCATCGTGATGACATGGAAAGGGGTTTTGACCCTTCTTTTATATCTACATGTTTTTTTTTTAAATTAACAAACACTATAATGGATTATATTTTTGCTTCGATGACATGGATTGTGCTTTTGTTGTCTAGTCGTAGCCTTTTTTGTCTTGTTGTAAAAGCTGGAGCATCTTTCCACATTATGAAATATGAGTCCTCCTTTGCAAATGGAATTGGTATCAACATCTAAGAGATAAACATAACCAACATTGCAGTCCCAACCCTTCACTCTTAATAAAATTGGCAATCTGTGATAGTAAAGTGCGAGAGATAATTGGTGTTGCTTATCAAACAAGTTATATCAATAGTCAAGGATCTTGATTGCTTTAATTCAATTCAATTTTTAACTTCATATTGGCGTTGGCATTGTAGTGCCTCTCCTCCTCCTCTTAGAGTTTCCTGCATTGTGTGGATTTATTAATTCTTCAACATATAGTTGTTGAGATAGGAGAGATTACATTTCGGAATATGGGCTTTTGGCATTAAGAAACTAGTAAACGACATCTTGAACAAATGTGGCAAAGGAAAGAACCAATTATAGAAACCCACAAAGAAACATTAAAAGTGGAGTAGGAATAAAATAATTGTGATCTTGAACTAATTTCGTAGCAAAGGAAGTAGATGTCTTTCTGAAAAAAAAGATAGGAACATGAAAATAAAATGTTTCCAATTGAGCAAAGGGGTAAAGGAAACAACTTGAGCTTTTGAGACATGGTGTATAGGTATGTGTCCAACGGTGTTAACACAAGCTCATATTAACATTCTTCAAGTTGTTGCTAACTACCTAGAACGATGTTAACACAAGCTCATATTAACATTCTTCAAGTTGTTGCTAACTACCTAGTTGTTTCGTAGATTATAAAAATGTGAGTAGTTTAACAAATATAAGTTTAGACATTGACTGTTAACAACATCGGAAGGTGGGAAACATTAGTTCCCAACTAATCCTATGTTAACAAGTACACAATAGTGTTCACAAGAAGTGTTGAGGTCTTACAACTTATAGTTGTGGAAGGTTTAAAGCGATAATCTGGATGCAATGTAGAGCACATGCAACCTCCTTGGTGGACCTTATGTGCAAGATCACAAATCCATTTATAATGGATACCCCATCACTCAGAAGCTTCAAAATATGGAAAGGTTTGTCAATTTGGCTTTTCCTTCTACATTTTCCTCTATTGCCAATTGTTATGAGTATAGGTAGCCTGCATTGTACATACTCATAGAAGAAAGAAGAATGCAAATACCGAAAGGAGAACATCAAATCATACATGTTTTACAATATTGTTTTATGTGGTTATATTTGTATAAAAATGGTGGAGAGTGATCATAGTTGACCAAGTCTCCAAGAGTTACAAGTATCTGATACAAAGTTAGGTGAGTGATCATCTTTGACCGAGTCACCAATGAAATATTAACGACAAGGTAGATAAACTACAAGACATAAAGTACAAAATAAATAACATATATATAAATATATATTACATATTTAGACTAAATCCAATATGAATTATGGACAAAGTATGATCAATTTTGCGATGACGAAAACAAATGTCGCCAATTTCTATTGATTGTACACTCTTTCTAGTGAATGACATCATTGTTTATAGGAACTAAGATGGCAGGAATAACATGATTGGATACTAGAAGAATGGATGTTGAAATGAGAGTGCATGGAATAATTGCAGGGGCATGATGTTCAATTATAGAATGTCCTCCTAATAAGATTAAGGTAATCCTTTGTTGTCGAAACACCTATGCAAAAAATATGACCTTCATATCCTTAGTTGGAGGTGAACCATGAAGAAGATGCTAACTAGGGCATGGTCTGAAGTAAGTTGAGGATTGGAGTTGGACTCAGTGCTTAGAAAGACATCTCCATGCAAAAGTGTGAGCACTATAAAGCAAGTAGATGAATGCCGACATGGATGCGCATTGGAACATATCAAACATGTTGAACTCGTGGATATTGATATGGTTAATAATGTATCTTCTAGCAAATGTAGAATAAGAGAAGGAAGAGATGACATTGTAGATCTTATTATCCTTGAAGAGCTTGTAGAAGTTATAATACCCACAATTTTGTGCCTTTTTGTGAAACTGGTAGGGCTTGACAAAAATCACATCTCAACAATATGAGGGTGTAACATCACAATCAACTATATCAATGAATGGTCTAATGGAAAATTTGATAAAACACAACAAACATAAAGTAGGTACTACTTCGTGAACCCATCCAATATGATATGGTTGGGGATGAGTGGTAGAAATTTGGATTTTTTCAATCATTTGTTGAGAAAGCAGATTATTTTTGTTTCCATTGTCTATGATTAATTGTGCAACTTGTTGCTTGATCTAGAAATTATGAAATTAAGAGAGCTCCATTCTTCTATGATTAATTGTGCAAGTTGTTGCTTGATCTTGAAATTATTAAGTGAAGAGAGCTTCTTTCTTGTTCTCACAATAGCTTTTTTCCATGAGAACCCACTAAGGGTGGGTGGAGGTTGAATTATTAACATTAATATCTAGGTATGCATCATTAATGTCAACACTTCTCGGTTGTTTGATGTTGTTCAATAAGAAATGCATCAACCATTTTTTCCTACAAGTCACAA
>APFE030427511.1:5068-17492 GCA_000404065.3 Pinus taeda
TTAATATTTATGTTTTCCACTGTCTAGAGAGGATTCAAAGTCATTGTTTGCCCTCTTTAGCCTCTCTTCTTTTCTCCTTGATCATCCATCTCAGCTAAAGGCATCAGCACAAACTCTTACCTTGCCCCAAAGACCCACCTACAAAAACTGAGCTCAATCCCCGCACCCTGAATTGCACTCCCTCCAATTGCCACCAAAAACCCCAAAAACTTTAAATCAACCCTCCTTATTAGTTTACTGGCCTAATATCTGTGTTACCTTGATTGGTCATCTCTTCCCATTGAAAATTTAACAAGATTGACCGCAGATAGCCTTCTCATACCCCGTAGGGCTAGCTACGAGGTAAAATGGTTTGATGTAGCCTTGAGATTTGTCTATCTCAGCCTAGGTGAAATTTCAAGTGCTAACAGCCCGTAATCCCACAAAATCTCCAAAGGATCCCAACAATCACTGGCGAAAATCATGGAACAAAATCCTGTACGGGGTAATGAGGCCAGTCGCTAGTTGAAGCGCACGATTTCTGTGGAGCCGAGATGTTGCTGCAAATTGTTATCATATCAATTGGCCATATTCTGGTAGTATTGTTCCAAAATTCCACCGATGGTGCTCGGATAACTGCCCACTGCAGAAGTTTCATGGCCAACAAAGAGGATGTTGAGAATGAGATATAGTATTTGTTCAGTTGAAAGCCTTCTGTCATCCATGACAAAAGTGTGAGAATTGAGTGTTTCTCAATATCACCCAACAATTGGCTTATAATGTTTCCAATGCTTATGAAATTTACAACTATGATTCGCATGCATTTATGCATTTTGTCTTACCAGAATGAGCATCGACCATTTTCCAGAGGTGACTGTGGTTGGCAGAGAATCTTCCATATTAGCTGCAATAGGAGGCAACAATTCGGACCCTTGTCCCAACAATTGCATTAATTTAAGTTATAAATGGATTCTGAAACTTCCACCACCTGAGGTAAAAGAGTCTTTCAAACTAGCTGCCATAACAACCATCAATTTTGGATCTTCGTAATCTAATGTATTTTGCAAAGATTTGAAGGGTCTGTCAAATGAATCCAGATAGTAAATCGGAACGCTTTTTTTTTTAATTCTATATATACATAAAAACAATGCCTCCAGATGAAAATTAATACCAAGTGAGCCAAGAAATTGAGACTATGACATTGGACCAAAAGCTGTCGCCTCCACAAACTGCGTTAGAATTTGCCAATCCAAATTTTCTTCACATAATCAAATCTTTCCTCATCTGATACTGATACTGGCACAACTCTGGATAAATGAGAGAAATTTTGTGTTGCTGCTACTCAATGCGCAGTGTGTTGGCCCAACGCGTAGTGCGCACCATACGCGTAGTGCCTTTGTATTTTTGCAAAGACAGGGGAGTCCTGATGCGTAGCGCACCACTGGTGCATAGCGCACACCTCAAACGTGTAGCGCACAGTTGTGAAAACCATGATTTCACCTTTGTAATGCGCCTTTGGCCTCTACTTTGAAATTTGGTGGAAATAACTTGCCTCCATGCTTGATATAAGTTTCAAAAATATCTCATGAGATCACCTTTGATTTTAAATGTATTTCATGACCATTCACTTTCTTTGAGACAACATTTTGTGACTCAACAGCAGGAACTTCTCTGATTGGCTGCACAACCCAATTTTCTAAGTCACTACCATTAGAATGTGCGCATCCATTCCTTAATATTCTAGTTTTTGGATCATCTGACTTGCATGTGTCCAAAGGAAAAACAGGAAATGAACAATCCAAAGGTAAAACCGCTAGGTCATTTGCAGCTAATAGATTACACTTTCTCTTAATCGGCGTTTTCTTTGAAATTTTCACCTTAGATTGATATTCTTGATCCTTTTTCGACAGTTTGATTGCATGACTCTAAATATTTGATTTTGATGAATCCTTTTGAGATCTTTGACGAGCGTGTGACATTTTCACTGTTCCCATTCCTGCCATGACACTTTCCTCATTTAAAGCAGAAACTGACTCCGCTTTTCCACCTGCGGGTTCTGTAACTCGAACCAAGTTATAGCCAATCTGACCATCTCTAGATACCTCCAACGGTGACATTAAAACAATATTTACTTCGCCATCACTGGAGATAAATGGTTTATCTGAATCACAAGCCTCAGCTTTTTCAAAACAATTAGATGGGTTGATTGGCATGTTCTTCTCAGTGCAGTCAATTTTGGAAATTAAGTCACGCTCTTGAACCCAAGCTGCACGGAAAATCTTGCCAAGGTCTCTAACTTTAAAACTTGAGAAACCTTCATTAGGCTGGCTTTCAAGTTCACCCTTTGCACTTGGGGACCTGAAATCTTCCGTACCCATGTTTCCAGGCTTTTTAAGGACTTGTTCGGTCGATTGTCTAATATTTCTGCGAAATACTTACACACTTTCGGTGAAGCATTTAGCCTCACTGAGACCCAAGTCCCCTCTATTAGTATATGAAACAATCCTGAAGGCATACTCTATGCAGGGGCGAAGATTTGAAATTCGAACTCTTGTTTGTTTCGGGGAAGAACACAACTGATTTCCTTTTTGTTTTGCTAACTTGAATGATGGCTTTTTCTGTTGTCTGCTGCAGGGATATGAACTGTTGAAGCTGAGACAAGGATGCCATTGAGGAACTGTAGAGCTTTAGAACACTTTTGACACATTACATATTGAAAAACACATTTAAGAAGAATCAATCTCAGATTATTGACGATGACATTCCTAAAAACTTAATGTGTTATTTCACACTTCTGCAGACCAAACCCTCGACTTAAGACATAAAATGACTCCTCTGATCAAATGACATTTAATGACTGCCAGTGACGGGAAATGAACCTTAGTGAATTTGACTGTAGCGGGCTGACAAGATGGAGTCTAACAGAGGGTACTTCTTTCTGTCATTAAATTCATAATATGTAAATTTTAGCTGCGGTATTTTCAATAAAATCTCTCATGAAAACGACACAGCTTCCAACAGTAATGGTGTGAATGTCCCATACTTTTCATCCTTAGAATCCTTTACTAGTTTGGAATTTGGCTTCCTCAGCAGGATGTATGAGGGTAGAGGTGAGATGAATGATGCGTCACCTTCCTCCACTTGTATTTCCTCCACCTCTTCTTCAATATTGACATTCTGAGGTTTTTTCTGAGTTTTCGTAGGTTTGGCGGGCTTCTTGTCCTGCTTTTTCTTGGTTCTTTCTTCCTTGGTTTTCTTCTGCCTTGGTGTTGTCTAAAAATTTTGTGGTGGCGGTGCTGCTACTATGGGTGTTTCAAATTTCTAGCATGGACATATCTGCAGCTTCCATGACTCCATACAATTCCTGCTCACGAAAATTCTGCATAATATCCTCCCAAGATTTCTCAGTTGACATACACAATGGAGTCTCCTGCAACTTCTTATCACTATTAATCACTCGAGCTCTTGATTCATAAAATTTCTTAATCTAAGGTGGAATTGGATATTTATAACAATTTCAACCTTTGAACCGCATCATTAGATTTGATTTTGTCCCAATTTTGTTCATATTTCATCATTAAATGCGTATCCATCCTTAAATTCTGCCAACATGTCATCTTAAATGAAGCTTTGTGCGTGTTTTTTCCCTTTTAACGTCATATTTCTACTTTTTTGGTAAACTTCGACACGTCCCCTATTGTTGCACACCTTTGTCTTACTTCGTGACTTCTTGTGATCTTCGACATATTCCTGACTGTAGTGAAGTACTTTCTTCAACGAAGCTCTTTTTGCATTGTAGTTTGTAGTTCAGTGTCCAATTTCAACTACATATGGCACTAAGAGTTTACCTTATTTCTTCTTTAGGGCAAAGCTATAGGGGTAAGGTTTTTCCTATATAACTTCAACCTACTACCATTTACTTTTCCCTGAATTAGTTCTCCATTTAACTTCTCTAATTGCACCGTGTCTCCATTAGTAATATACTTAACAACATACGAGCCTAACCAATGTGTTTTGAATTTACCTAGGAATTTCAAAAACTTACTTTCATAGAGGAGAACAAGATCTCCTATCTGGTACTTCTTTTTCTTAATGTGCATGTCCTGCCAAGCCTTGTCTCTTTCTTTCTATACTTTTTGATGAAATCTTGCTATAAACTTGTCTTCTTCTAGAGAAGGTAATTGCGACAGCCTTTCTTCCATTATGTCGGAGTTTGTCATATTTGTAAAAGTTGTGATTCTTAGGCTATGGACAATGTATTCCATAGGCATCACAACTTCTTTCCCATAAACCAACCTAAAGGGTGTTTGACCTGTCAAATTTTTGCATGTAGTCCTATAAGCCCATAATACTGCTAGAATCCTAAGATTCCAATCATTCCTATTTACATTGCATACCTTGGTGAGTGTATTGTCCAAAATTTTATTGAATGCTTCCACGGTTCCCTTTCCTGAGGATGAGAAGGAGTGCGCTTTTGGTGGTAAACTTGAAATTCTTCAGTTAATGCCTCAATGGTCTTATTCAAGAAATATGATCCTTGATCACTCATCAATATCTTTGGACACCCAAATCTTCACAGTATGTATTCAAAGATGAACTTCAAAATAGTTTCTGCATTGAAATTCTTCACTGGCTATGCTTCGGCCCACCTTGTCAAATAATCAGTTGCAATGATTATATACCTCGCACTAGTCCTTTTCCCTAGTGTATTGGTAGTTCCAACAAAATCAATAGCCCATTTATCAAAAGCCTACAATGTTACTTGTGGCATTAGTGCCATTTCATCTCTTCTTGAAGGTTTTCCTATTCTTTGGCAAATATCACAATCTCGACAATACTCCTTTGCATCTTTGTGTAGTGTAGGGCACCATAATCCTACTCTTAAATTTTTTTGGGTAGTGGATTTTCCTGCATAATGTACACCAACTGCACCACTATGGGCTTCTGTTAAAATTGTCTGTGTTTTGTACTTAGGAACATATATGCGCAGTATTTCATCTAGTCCCATCTTATACAAATGTCCTGCTATTAGTGAAAAATATGTTGCATTAACCACCAATTATTTCTTCTACTGTGTAGTATATTCTGAAGGGGCCATCCCCGTGGTTAATAACTGAACAATATCCATGAAGTGATCATTTGCAATCCTATTTGCTAACAACTACGCATTAGGAAGATTATCCTCTATATTCATTGGTTCTTCTCCTATTTCCAACCTTGATAAATGATCAGATCCAACATTTAGTCTTCCTGGCTCAACAATAACTTCAAAGTCATACTCCTGAAACAATAATAACCATCTACAAATATTTCCTCCTAAAACAAGATTATTGACCAAATACTTTAGTGCAGAGTGATATGTGAACATCTTGAAATGTGATCCCAACAAATAATGTCGAAAATTCTGTAAAGCATATACCATAGTTAGTCCTTCCCTT
The DNA here is from genome assembly GCA_000404065.3 of Pinus taeda. Lineage (NCBI taxonomy): Eukaryota > Viridiplantae > Streptophyta > Pinopsida > Pinales > Pinaceae > Pinus > Pinus taeda. Next base: position 10,486 of record APFE030427511.1, read on the forward strand.
TCTGTAGTTGTATAGTTCTTCTCTTCTTTAGACAGTTTCCTACTTACAAAAGTTATAGGGTGATCGATTTCTCCTGCACCAGGTTGTGCCAATACCACTCCTAAAACTATGCATGAAGCATCCACATGAACATGAAATTCCTTATTGCAATATGGGAATACTAGTATAGGAGTAGTTTCCATTGTTTCTTTTAGTGTTTCGAGGATATTTTGACATTCTTCATTCCATAGGAATGTTACATCTTTCTTCAACAATTTTTCCCTAGGTGTAGTGATCTATGCATATCCTTTGATAAATTTGATGTAATATCCAGTATGTCTTATGTGGTGCGAAGCTATCTTACTGTCTTTGGTGGAGGTAAATTCACAATAATAGCAATCTTCGCATGATCCACCATCAATCCTTGTTTGCAAACAATATTTCCTAGTAATATACCAAAAGGTACACAAAATATTCACTTTTTGATATTCAGAGAAATCGATACTACCTGCATGTGTCAAGAATCCGTCTTAAGCCCACAACATGTTTCTTCAATAACCCAAATATTGTCCAATCATCAAAGTATACTTCTAAAAACTTGTGAATATATTATTTGAAAGTTGGAACCACCACTCTTGAAAATATAGTAAGGGCATTCTTCAGTCCAAAAGGCATCACTATTTACTGATATGAACCCCATTCTGTAGTGAAGGTGATTTTATGTCGATCTTCTGGTGCAATTCTAATATGATGGTATCCAGAAAATCCATCTATAAATGAATAGCCTTCCTGACCTCCTAAATTTTCCATTACTTCATCAGTAAAAGGAGTAGGGAATGGATCATGTAGACATGCATCATCTAACTTCCTTATATCAACACAAATCCTAATTTCTCCTTGTGTTTTCTTTTCTTGTACTACCACAGGACACCCACTCTAATTCTTCCATAGGTTCAATGATTCCAACTACTATCATTTTTTAAAGTTCTTTCTTCACTTTTTCTGTGTACTTTAGATTCATTCTATAAGGCATTTTCGTTACTGGCTTTGCATCAAGCTTTAGAGGAATCTTCATAACTCCTAAATCTCCTACTATGCCCTTCATATCTGAAAAATTAGTGGGATATAAATCCTATTATTCATGCAAAAGATATGTCACTTTGTTGACTATTTCTTCATCCTAATAATATCTTATCGTTGTAAACTTAAGCTCCTCTTTTGATCCTATATTCACCTTCTTTGTCTTTAATGGCTTCATTATATCATGTGTTTCTAACTCAGGTCCATTCACTTTGCGGTAGCCTTCAAATTATGTTATGTCAATATTGCGAGGGTCTTCATCTTCTTCTGCAGTGATGTTGTAGCATTCTATTACATTCTATAGTTGCGTGACCCAATCACAGTACCAAGTGAGTGGAATTTCATTCTAAAAAAATTTCTTTTTAACTATATGAAGGGCTAAATCTATACATGGACAATCATATTCAAAGCTAAATGTTAGTATAAACCCATCAACCATCTGTGCCCAGCTCGCAGTACCATGTGAAAGTTTTGTTTCCAGGTACTAGTTTTGAGGAATTGTCTTCGATGTATGGATGAACCCATGCACCCATTCTTCTCGTGGAATCTCCTTCCATGCTGTTATGAAAAGTTGGATGTGCTCTCTAGGATTAATTTGACCATCATACTTATCTATCAACTTAGTTTCTACTTGACCAAAACTAATCCATATCAACGTTCGATATACTTGCCAAGTTCCTATATTCTTCTTATGTGTACCCCACCATCTAGCAGGAGTAGCTCTTAGGGCTATATCTAGAGCTAATAATATTTGACACTTTGGTACATGTTCTTCATATTCTTCAAGAAAATTATTTATATCAGCCAAACAATCATAAAAAGGTAAGTCACATACCTCATTTTTCATACAATGAACTACTTTAGTAACTCTTGCACATCGCCTCATAGATACTTCATGTAACATGTTTTTCCAATTTTCCAATTCTTGTTCTGAATCTAAAGCACACAAACTGGCTTGCTTCCAACTTAACTTGTCTTCAGTAGGGTTAACACAATCTTGTTCTTTTGCTATCATCTGATAGATTTTATCTATATCATTGTGTTGTACTCCTCTTTGATCAGTTTGATATACCTTGCTCCTTCTGATGGATCCAAGGGAACGATCACTCTCATATTGTTTCTTTCAAATATAATTTTCTTCTTCTTTAAGTTGATTATAGCCATGTTGGAAAATGCCCAATCTAGTCCAAGTAATGCAGGATAGGGGTTATTGCCATCCACAATTTCTATTACTTCAAAGTCAGTAGTAGTGTGCACCCCTTCAATGTCCACTATAATGCTTGCTAATCTTCCCAGAGGAACAACCTTTTGTTGATTCGCCATTCTTAGTTGAATAAATAACCATTGCAACTTTGGTTTACCCATTAACTCCCATTTTTTCTTTGTGAGGACATTAGCTCCATATCCCAGATCTAAAATAACTTGGTCCATGTCATATTATCTTATTTTTGCACTAAGCATCATTTCCTTTCTAGTTATTTTTTGTCTATGTAAATTTTTAACTTCTTGCATATCACTTTGCGGTATTTCTTCAGATGTGCAAGAATTTATCAATTCCTTAGGTCCTTAAACAACTCTTTGATCTCAAAATAATTTCATACAAGTTTCAAGAAAATATTTTAAAGTATCTACCTTATATGTTGCATCCTGTTCCTGTATTATCAGAGCTTGATTGTGTGTCAAAGATGCTACACCACAAATATTCTTTTGACTCTACTACATGCTAGATGTCAAAGATCCCGCATCCATAAAGCTTCACTTCACTTCCATAAAGACTTATTTTTCCTTTGAATATAAAACACAAGGGATTTTTCAATGGTATTTCTAACCCATATAGCTTCATTTGCTTTATCATTTCCAATCGCAGCACCATTCCTTGTTACAATATTAATGTGAGGTTCATCATTCCTTGGTTCCGCAGTCATCATCTGAATGTTTTGTGTTAGATTTTGTCTTTTTTTTCTTGCATTTTTTCCATAAGTACTGGACACTCCTCAATTAAATGATCAAATGATTTGCAATACTTACCTGTCATAGTAGGATTATGAAAATATCTTGCAACGTGACCTGCCTAGCCACAGTTGTAACAAATAATCTGTCCATGACCTCGACCATCTCCACCACCTTAACCACTGCACTATCCACTTCCTTCATGTCCATGTTCTTCAACTTGCATTATATAGGCATCTGTACTGTGCTCTACATCAATTCATAAGCTCTATAATTCTTCTCATCATGCCCTACTGATTTGCATAATTCGCAATATAAGTTTCTTGCAATCTGGACATACTTATGCAATAGGTAGCAATCTTTTGTGCGATGTTCACCTCTATTCTTAGATATCTCGCACCATAAGATGGATCCGGTATTCAATGAGTTTGGTGCTCCACTAGCCATGTAATTTATAAAGAGAGGACATTTTTATTTAGAGTGGCCTTCTAATTTACACTTTGTACACCACACTTCTTCGCAAACTTCCTTACTTTTATTCATATCTTGTATCTACAGAGTCAAAAATTTTAGCTGACTCTAGATCTGTTGCATACCTGCATTGGTATCCCTTATAAGCGAAGCTTCTGATTTCATTTCAAGTTCCAAATATTCAACTTGAGTTTCTATCTTCTATTGTTATAAAGGAAATCTTATATGTGGAAGCAACGCAACTATAAGCCATTCTTTATGTTTCTACGAAGCTATTTCGAAGCTCCCTTGATCTAATAATATCTTGAACCTTTGATCAAATTCCCAAACATACTCAGTAGGTTTTTGTTTGATTTCTTTTAGCTCTGTGATGCACTACGACTCAGACTCGACTTCTTAAATTCTTTTACCCGCAATGTTTTAATGTCTGTAAATGATCTGATCTGATTGCTCAAATACTTCATGTAACATGTCAGTATTCTATCCCCGAATGTTGTGACAAGTTGCACTTCCTTCATATTTTCATAGTGGACTTGCTTTGCTGTCCATATTGCTTCGCATAAAATCCAGAATTTCTCTAGATCCTATGATCCAGTCCCTTTAAAGATAGGTAGCTTAATATCATTGGTCATAGTTCTTCTTGGAGGGGGAGGGGGATTCATAAGGGTAGGAGGATGGGGGGTAGGGGGACAGGGAAAACCAAAAGCACCCTAATAACTACTTGATTATGGCTTCAGTGAACATTCAAGATGGAAGGGTGAATACTGCGGAGTTCCTTCAGGGTTCTCAGGGAAATTTTATTCACTTTTAGACTCACTTAATAGATGGTTATAGTCAGTTTCTATAAAGTTCTTTAGATTTTGGCCACGAGATCTCTTCCTTGTGTATATTATATATCTTTTTCCATTTCGCGTTGTTCTAGTTTCTTCTTACCATCTTCTCCCAAACATAAATAACTAATAATCTGACTGCATTCGTAAATTTCCCTTTTCACACAAAAGCATCTTAATCCAAATTTTTAGAGATCTTAAGAACTTAACTCACGATCCTTTGAAAATTTTCCATTCTGTTTCGCTATAGGACACAATCGAGTCTACAATGAATTCAATAATAAATCCTCCCAAGATGATATATATATCCAGAAATAAAAAGCTCTTGAGATCCTATTTTCAGTGTTCTTGAGTCACTATATCAATTCAGGAGTCCACTCCTTAGGTTCGTCTCCTTTAAAACAATATTTTCTCTCCTTCAATATTGATATCCCCTCATATAGCTCCACATGGAAAGACCTGAAAAACATTTCGTACTGATTTTCGAAAATATACTTATCCAACCACCTCCTAGTTGATAGACAAGGGCTTATATTTTCTTGTTTTGCAAATTCTCTTTCCTTATGTTCTACCCAATATTGAATTTATTTCTTCGACAGATGCCATATAAACATCCCTCAAATAGATCTTGGTCCTAGCAACAAAACCATTTATTGGCTTAGGTTGGGTTGACCTAGGTTTGGACTTTACTATGCACCAAAAAAACCCTCAATCACTGGCCCTTTTGACAATGACCTGCAAGCAAGTCACAGTCTCTCCTGAAGTGACTATGGGAGGTTGCAAAACCAAGTTTCTACAGCCTTGGGGGATACTGCGATGTGGAAATTCTATATTTTATTATGCCTTAACACTTATAAATTACTTTCCATTCATGAACTACTTCGCTCTTATATATTACTTCACAGAATAAAATTCATCACTTAAACATATCATAAACATACAGAAGCTTCATAGTACTGAAATAAAGTGCAGATAATAAGAAAAACATATGAAGGCACAAATTTTAGCGTTGGTTCATCCCAATATGGGACTACGTCCAAAAGAATTGTTGCTTATAATAGAGAATTTGGTACAACAAACAATTCTTTCTCTGTGCACATAGCTGCAGGTTGTCTACGCATTAAGCTGCATACAGTCTATGCACTAAGATGCAGACAGTCTTCGCACTAAGCTACAGACCCAGGCCTCCATGCACTCAGCTACGATCCTTGCCCCTTTCTCCAAATTACAGATCATGAGGATACATCCATAAAAGGCAGATCTGGAAGAACACATGCCTTCCTTCTTTATTATTCATCCATATATATACTATTACATTAAGGGATTGCATTCCTATATTACCAAGGACCCAATACCATGGTTTCCAAAAATGCAAGGGACTATGGTCCAAAATCCTTCGAATTTTACAACATTATATTCTTTTACAAAAAGTGAGGGGCTTTGCCGCAAAACCCCTATATTGTGTGGTCTTCGTTGTGCTTTGCTATGTGGTCCACTTCTCACTCCGTAACATCCTTTTTATTGCGCGCTCCACAAAATTTAGTTGACAAAATCTAGCCAAGTTGTGTTGCACCAAACACAGACACACCCAGGATTCACTGGTACAATTGCTTGGATCACCAAATAATCAAGTGTACAATTCTCACTTGTGAGATAATGAGTTGGCATAGAGCACATGAGAAACAACCAAGTCAAAGGGCAATGATTTTTTCCTTTTCTTTACCTGAGGCACCAAACAAATTTGAAGGATGGAACCAAGGTACACCGTCCTCTAGACCACACCTTTTGATTTGGACTTATGTAGGAACACAACAAAATACAGAAATACCCACATACACGAGATGCAGCAGAAATAAAGCTTCATTTCATTAATATCAAAGAACTGAAATATGCTTACATGCAGAAATAAAAATGAACTAGCTTAAGCGACGGTAGCTTATACCATAGAAGAGATGTGGCAGCTACATGCCTCTGAACTATGTTACAATGGGGCTCAAAGGCCTATTTATTATTGAGAAACAATGGAAAACCATAAACATCCAAAAACCTAACCTTAGGAGGTGAAGTGCCAAAATTGTGGGCCCCGTTTGGGTAAATTGCTACATCAACTTCCTAGGCTCATAACTTTGGCATACAATCTCCATTTGGCTACCATAATATCTTGTTTCGAATATCTCAAAGAGAAGGTTAAAAAAATAGGCAAGCCAATTTGAGACCTTAATATAGGTTTTAACCCCATACAGAAATTACCTACATACGAATTCTAAATCACAGAAAAATAAACAATGCGAGAGCATAACACATAAAAACACATATGCGCAGAGATTTCCCCTGGATCCCAAAACTGGGACTACCAGCTTGATTTTTCATTATATTCCTTTCAATGTTACAATACATATTTATACATGCCGAAGCATCCAATACCATGGACCAAAAACCATCACATCCAATACCATGGACCAAAAAACCATCGCGTCCAAAAAACACGTGCAAAAATCATGCACAAAACCATAGGTGCGTCCGCCCAACCTAACATAGGGTCCAAAACCAAAATTTTCCGCACTGCCACGGACCCCATAAAGTGGGGTTACGGGTACCCCTCAAACCCCCTGTTAACTACGTGGAAAGAATATAACACAACCCAACAATCTCCCACTTGTTTTTTTCTTTCCACAGGGGGCCACAGGAGAGCTTAGT